>BHFT01036436.1:7072-39169 GCA_004320025.1 Laticauda laticaudata | reverse complement strand
GGCACTTTTGAGAGTGGATAACAACGGATGGAATATTTTCTCATCCGCTGTGTCCTTTTTACATACGTTTTGCATCCGTTGGCCTATGTGACAAGATTTATCACTTTGGATGTTGAGGGAAACACAAAGTTCCCATTTTCACATCTGTGGCCTCAGCCATTGTTAACTGATACTGTTTAGTACAGCTTTCATGTTGCCTCTCCATCTTCTTCTGGGTCTGCCTCATGTTCTTTGACCTTGTTCTCTTTTTGTATTCTTCTCCTTCTTCTGCCATGTCCATCATTGGATGTTGGTGATCATGTTGGAGAGCCTATTTTTATCAACAGCCTCATGAAAAAGTGCTGCTGAGTTTTGCCCAAACCAGCCCCTTAGATTTCGTAAGCCATGATGTTCTTCTTCTGCCTGGAACTCATTTGCCTTCAATCTTTCCCTGGAGGATTAAGTGGAGTATATTTTTGTATATACCTTGTGTGACATGGAATCCCACAACACACCTCTCTGGATGAAAAACTACTTTATTTGCTGTTTTTGTATGTAGTTTAGGATTTGTTCGGGATACACTGGCTCAGTGGCTAAGATGCTGAGCTTGTTGATCAGAAAGGTTGGCAGTTTGATGGTTCGAATCTCTAGTGTTGTGTAACGGAGTGAGCTCCTGTTACTTGTTCCAGCTTCTGCCAACCTAGCAGTCCGAAAGCATGTAAAAAGGCAAGTAGTAAAATAGGAAGCATTTTGGTGGTAAGGTAACAGTGTTCTGTGCACTTTTGGCATTTAGTCATGTGGGCCACGTGACCATGGAGATGTCTTCGGACAGCGCTGGCTCTTCAGCTTTGTAATATAGATGACCATCGCCCCCTAGAGCTGGAAACAACCAGCACATATGTGTGGAAGGAACCTTTACCTTTTAGGATTGGTTCTATGCCACTTTTTTCTCTTTATGATCTCATTCCTGATTTTATTTCTTCTGGTCATTCCTGAAGACTAACTGAACTGGAATCCATTAATTATATTGTACATTCCTAAATTATAAATAGCATTTTTTTTGTGTTTCTCTAAGAAGAAGTTAAAGAAAAATTATCACTGTCCAGCTCTCCTTCAGACCCAAATGGATTTATTTATTTATTTAGCATATGGCAAATACATGGACTGATGGTGGTTCAAATGTTAATGTCCAATCCATCCAGCCATTAAAGGACAGGTTGGTCTATATTGAAAAAAAATCAGACATTGGGCCGGTGTATGTATCAGGGTTCCAACGATTGCCCTAATTAAATCATGAGCCATTAGCCATGAGCCAAGCTTTAGAAGAATCCAAAAGATTTATTGGGAGCAACATGTCCAGCACTAACCCTTATGAAGCCAACTCTGATACACATAATTTACTATCACCTATGACCTTGTTTCCCAGTGGTGGGATCCAAATTTTTTTACGACCAGTTCTGTGGGCGTGGCTTGGTAGGCTTGACAGGGGAAGGATACTGTAAAATCTCCAGGCAGAGGTGATATTTTCCGGTTCTCCAAATGACTCAAAATTTCCACTACTGGTTCTCCAGAACTGGTCAGAACCTGCTGAATAGCATCACTGGTGTGATGCTAGTTCACCTCCTCGTGGTGCATCCTGGATAGCATGGTAGTGTGAACCAAATGATTGGCAACAATCAGCTGCCAGACTACACTGAAGAATTGGCAGTTAATGGCAGTCAAACATCTTTGTAGAACTCCTGTCTCTCTAAATACATGGCAACAGATAAACCAAATGGAATTTTGCAGCCATGATTCATCATGCTTTCTCATTAGTCTTTTCACAATGGTGCAGGAGAAACCCCAAGTTAAATTGTCAACAGGACTAAATTAAGGGTGACTTTATAAAGAAATAAGGACCTATCGCCATTTACTGCCATTATTATTCCTCTATGATCATTGTGTTCTTTATTTGCATTTTATGTGTCATTTTCGTCTCCTTTGCTGATTTTTTTCTCCCTGATCTAACCTTTGACTTATTCAGCTGTTAAATCCATTTGTAAGCTTCTCACAGGCTTCCAGGTCGTTAATGGTGGTGATGTTGGGGTCATATTATGATTCAGATACAATCACGATGACATCTGAAGAAGAAAGCAGGAATACATGACTGATTGTTTTTTGTGTTTTTTATATATTTTTTTAAGTACAACTTATGGCCAAATATCCAATTTCACAGACATCTAGTCCTATCTACATCAATAAAGAAACAGCCAACGAGCAAAAAACAATCACAGCCTTTTATATCCAGATGAAATTCTGTAAGTTAACATTTATTTTAATTGTTTGTGGGTGTATTAAATGTATGGGCCAAACTTCTCATTTATCAAGCAAATCCTGCTGGCTTACAACATGATAAAGATAACAATGAAAAACATTAAATATTAAATTAACGAACATGTAACCAAGATAGGAACCGGTATACAATGGAGTGAGACACTTGTGAAGTTGCATTTTATCCCTTGGCCTTCAAGAATGCTTATGGTAACAATATCTTTGTTCCTACATATTGCTTCAACATACCCTTTAGATCATTCCATCCCCATCTTCAATTCTTATATTAGACTGTATTATTTACACAATGAAGGCATCCCTTCTCTTCCCTCCTCTCTCCCTTGCTTCCTTTAGTGGTCTTTTTCACTGAGCTTACTTCACTTTTCCCATTAAGGAAAGTGCTACTGTGACTTTAGGGCCCTGTCACACTGGCCGACGGATGCAAAACGTTTGTAAAAAGGACACAGCGGACGAGAAAAATGTTCCATCCATTGTTATCAAAAGTGCCCCAACTTTGCATAACCAAGCTGACAACACGGAAAGGACGACGGGGGAGGATGTAGGGCGGAGGAAAGCTGATGCTCCATGGAAGCCTAGCGGATGG
Source organism: Laticauda laticaudata (assembly GCA_004320025.1). NCBI lineage: Eukaryota > Metazoa > Chordata > Lepidosauria > Squamata > Elapidae > Laticauda > Laticauda laticaudata. The sequence goes on along the minus strand of BHFT01036436.1, from coordinate 36,276 downwards.
AGTGGATGGGAGCAGATGGCAACCGCAAGGCTACGAGGGGAGCGCCAACAAGGGACGCGAACAGAAAGCGGATGCAAGCAGACGCCGAGCGATAAGGGATGCAGAGCGGAAGCCAGCGATGCTAGCGGAAGACTAGGATTCCTAGCGAAGACTAGCAATTCACTGCGCATCAGGGAGATGCATTGTGTCAGCCCCGCGGATTTAAAGGATAGCATCAAAGCAGGTCAACATTCAGAGGAAAAGACCTCCCTTCAGACACAACTTCCAGCCAGCCAGCCAGCCAGCCAGCAAACCCAACAACCAGCGGGAAGAAACGCGAAGCTCTTCCATCTGCTCACCCTCCCACCCCTGCCCTGACCTGCTCGCTGGCTTCTGCTCCCAGGCTCGATCTTCTGTGCTGGCTCTGCGATGCTGCTCGGAGGTTGGCTTCGGCCCCCCCCTGATGTTGCTTCTGGAGGTGTGCTTCTCTGTGCATACTCTGCTGGCACTGCTCCCTGTTCTGGTGCTTCTCTGGGCTTTATTCTGCTGGCACTGCTCCTATGTGCTAGGCTTCTGCTGTGCTGACTCTGCTGCATTGCTCCTAGTGCTGGGCTTCTTAGTGGTGCTTACTCTGCGGCACTGCTCCTGTGCTGGTGCTTCTGCGGGCTTACCTGCTGCACGCCCCTGTCTGCTGCCTAACGTCTATCTCTGGCTGCTCCTGTCCTGGCGGTCCTGCTCGTGCTCCTTGGTCCGCTCCTGGTCCTCGGGTGCTGGGCGCGTGCTGCTGCTGCTGCTGGTGTGTGGTGTCCTGCGTCCTGCTGGCCTGCTTTTTGCTAGCAGCTGTTTCTGCTGGCACTGGCTGGTGGTTTGTGTAGGAGCAGCCCCTACAATTCAAAGCCCCTCTATAGGCCCATATGGCCCTGCCAAAAGGGAGAAAGAGGACCTCATGACAAGAGGCAATACAACCCAGAAGAGGAACATAGGAAGTCGGAGGGCTAGGAAGAAGATATCTATGGCGGAAGACACAGGATCTATAGGACACAAAAGAACAGGCGCTGAGAAGAGGCAGAAGCCTGGGCTACACTCGGAGTCTCCTTGGCTTAAGCACATCAACCTCTACGGAACGGCCCCAAGATAACTGGCCAGGCCCGGTCAAGCGAGACAAGAGACTACGTGATGGCCAAGTGCAGCTTCTTGAGAGGTGAATCCGCACCGAAGACAGCCCCTCTCAAAACCCGCCTCTCAGGCAGACTGCTGAAGCCATTCCTCTCTGCGCCAAATCAGCTCCTGTGTCCAGGCAGGTATCTGTTGAGCGCCACACGGAGAACCCGACAGCTTACTACTAACCCTGGCAGAGCACCCACTGAGACCTCCTGAAACAAGGGAGAAAGAACGGCACTTCCACCAACAAGCCCAACCCACATCTCCCCAGCCACCTCCAACATCAGAAAGACAGAGAGCCAGATAGGAGGGCAAGCAAACTGTCCTGCTGGAGATGAGAGACACATAAGATCGCAAGATCCCTCTCTCAAGCTGTACAACACTACGCCTCTCCCAACCGACAGCCCTCCACCTAGGTCAACAACCCGCAGAACATGACTAGTACCAGAATCAAAGGACAGGACACGATTTCTCACAACCTCCAACCAAGATAACCTGCCCAACCCAGCAGGCCTCCTCACCCCATAATCACGCCCTCCAAAGCTCCCACAGGCCCTACCTACAAGCTATTGGCTACCAGGAGGTCAGCAGCAAGCAGCCCTTACCCATCCAGCACAGGTACATCGATCCTTCCGTGCCACTGATGCCACCGATGCCCACTGATGCCACCGACCAGCCATGCAACAGAATGCCAACCCATTGCCACCGATGCCACGACGCCAGTCCTCACCCAGCGCAGACCAGACAGCCCGACTACACTGCTCCTTCTCCCCTCACAGCCACGCCGCCTCATACACAGGGGCTTACAACCTCCATGTTCATGGAGGAAGGGCCTCAACATCGCGAGGCGAGCACTGTCGAGAAGCCTCCTCAACACATCCGTCCCTGTTGCCCAAAATCGGAGCCAGCACCCACTGCCCTTCAGAAACACACTCCAGCACACCACTCCACAGCACCCTGGACCCTCACCCTGAGACTGTCATGCCCCCGAGGACAGAAATGCCAAACTGGGTGCTACCTTTACTTTCATTTTTGCTTGGGGGACACTTGACTGGTCATTTTCTCTTACACTTGTTTTATAAAGATATCTGCTTCACACACTTGCTTCAAATATTTTTCAATAAAACTGGGAAACTTTAGAAATGGTTTAACTTGCATCTTGGGATGTAAGAAAGCGGGGATGGGCAGGGATACCTTGGGATGGTAATAGCGGGACTTAGATAAACCTCCATGCAAGCATAAGTGGACTCTATGTCCACCCTCAGGTCCACAACCTATGCCTTATTGCACGAATAATAACATTCATCCACACATGTCAACATAAACAACAACTCTTAATTAAATCCTGTTCAATTGAGCCATCCAACACACATGCCAATCTCATCAGTGTGATAACAGCTGAAGGAAGCAATCCATAATCATCTTATCATCCGTCTTGCACTCCACTGCTCCACTGGGAGTCGCCTGTCCAGAAGTTGCGCGCTCTCCTTCACATGAAGTCCTTTGGGGCTTGCACATCCTTAGTGTCTATCAGGCTTCGCCCTTGGCCCCATTCCCCAGCTCCATGTCCCCATTGCCTTTTGGAGTCTTTGACCGTCTCAACACTAGAGCGGTGCGCATAAATTGTGCAGAATGCAGCAACTTCCACATCCTCCTCACGTCTTTCTGCGATGCTGCAATTGTGAAAGTAAAACCTGGATCCATGTGGCCAGGATGCCAAAGGCTTCTCAACCACCCCTTGCCCTGGACAGTCCAGTTGAAGATCCCCTTCATGGTGAGACTGGGTGACGCTTATGAGGAGGTTCTGAGGAGAAGCGTCATCCCCCATAGAAGTAAGGCACACTTGCGGTCGTTGGCAGGGTCTGGACTGGAACCCAATATCACATTGCGTTCCAGCCCCCTGAGTCACTGGCATGTAACTGGGCACTGAAGCTGACCCTTGCCCCTGAACATCGATTATAGAACTGTATCAATCATCGACAAGGTGAAGAGGAAGATCTCGAAGAAGCCCTTGTAGTTGAAAGTAGGTAGGGGACCGTCGACTTGCTGGAGCTTGCAGGCCACGTGCTTGCATCTAGGCCCAACATGTTGGGGGAAGTCCACTCGATCCACGCTCGCAACTTCCTCCAGCCTTCTTCATGGAGGGGCACGGAGACGCTCCTCCACGTATTCTCAATGAGGCCGCACCACTTCTCTGACCACAAGCTGATGGAGTTTGTGGCACCCTCCACTGTACTGCATGCTCCTGTAGTGGTCCTGAGGACAGGGTGCAGATCATGCCACCTTGACCCAGGTCCAGGCGGGCCGGAAGTTGAATGTGCCTGGTCAGCCTGGGTCTCACCGCCCACAACTTCGTCAAACAATGGCTGGAGGCTCCTCATTAAGTTCTGGAATGCAACGAGTGCTCATCTCAGCTCCACCATCAGTTTGTGTACAGTCCGCCCTACTCCGTCTTCCCTGATCCATCTTTGACCCAGACACTCTTGACACATCCTTTCTTCGTAGAACAGTTGAAAGAGACTGTAGCGAATGGCTTCGCCACTGTTGCAATGATTGGCTACCAAGAGTGTGTTAACGATCCATGTGACATCAATGGATGCTGTGAAGAGCAAGAATCCAGAGAAGGCTCAGAGGTCTCACAGCTGGCGGCGACTGAAATGAGATCCAGTGATTGCTCCCCCCTTTATAGGCAATTAGGTTTCCACTATGGTCCTTTTGCATCGTCTAAGGCATCCTCAGACATCCTTTTAATACGAGATTGGTCCCTCTGTGAACTTTTTTTCCGTTTTAAAATGCTTTGTATGAGAGCTGCATCCCTTTCATCCTTTACCATCCATGCACTGACTTGTGTCTGTTCCCATGGCCGTTTTGCTTCCCCTGTGTCTGTTTCCCCTGGACCGGAATTTGATTGCGCGGATGTGCGTGGATGGCCTAGAAATTATACGGACGCATAACAGCATGACGACGGATAGAATGGATGTTCCCCCATAGCGTTCTGGAGCAGAACGACGCGTTAAATACATCCGCCAAAAATTTTGAGCAAGCTCAAAACTTTTGAGCGGAGAGGAACTCAGTCGAGGATGCTGATGGATAGAGAGGATGAAAAATGTGACGCAGTGAGTAGACGGATGGACGTCGTTAACCAACGGATGGCAAGTGTTTCTCTCCATTTTACATCCTCTTTCCATCCATTGGTGCAGTGTGACATGGGCTTTACTAATAGGGTTGTGCAATGTTTGGATACAAAGGCACAAAGGTGCTTAAAGCAGCTAGAAGAATTTTTCTACCACCTCTCTCAGAACATCTCAAAGCAGTGACATATCTTGTTGAAAATCTGTAGTGGCTTTCTGCAGTTTGAGCACAATCTCCAAAGTCGCATTCTGCCTCCTATATATATATCCTAAAGCCTCTTTAACTACGTAAAGGAATGTGTTGTATAGTCCTATTCATTGATGAAGAATGCTGCTGAACATTGAAGTGATATGATCTTAAAAATGGCTGCAGGCTAATATTGAAAAATCAGCTTGTTACTTTTCTTACTTTCCTATGTTCCCCACTCATAAACTGTATAGAGGATTTTGAGGGAAGCCAAAATATATTTAATGAACTATTTGTCAGAAGCTCGCACAAGCATTTTTTTCCCTGATCTTTGTTTTATTAAGGTTCTTAATTCACAGTAATCCAGCCAGATGTTTGTCAACATGAAGAAACGGGGACACCTAGAGCCACAATCTACCAACAAATCCTTAAGAGCCTTAAAATAAAGAATTATGGTCTTTGCATGTTATCTGGGAAATCATTTTGTTTTGTGTAGAAAGGGCAAAGTTTTGGAAAGATTTGAAATTGATGCTTCTCTGATTTCCCAAGAAACTTTGAAAGGTCAAATCAAAGAGAAGAGGATCTATTAATTCTTCTTAGACTATGCCTCTGATTCAAGAATCATATAGCTTGGCTATTTGCTGAAGTTACGTCAATAAAATGTGATGGGTATTCAACAGGATTTGCAAATATTGTGATTAATTATCCTTCCCCAAAATAAAACAGTCAATGCTATATCTTAATGTTTCTATCTTTAGTTTCTATGTTTTTCAAAATAATAGCAGAGCCGTATGTAAAGCAGATGGCCTTCTCTATCTCTCTATAATTACCCTTTCCCAAATTCAAGATCTGTTGGAATGCTCATATTCTAGACTGAGGATCATTTTTCAGATTGAACATACTGAAACTTTGGCTTGTAATATAAAATAATGTGCTTCTGCATCTGGGATTCCCCCTGAATGGACAGGAAACAAAGGATATTAATCTATTATAAGTGCCTTGCAGATAATCTGTAATGCCTAAGTATGTTTATTGCAAGCCTCCTTTTTCCTCTAAGGGTTGGGAGGTGGCATAATGGCTTAGTCATTAAAGATGATGAATTTCAACATTCAGTTTGAGTATCCAAATAAAAGTCCTGGATCATTTCATTTCTGAAAAGTTTATTGTTTATATTGCATGTTTATTGAATATATTGCATGTTAATGGCAAGGTAAAACTAACTTTGAAATTCTTAGGCATCAGGTCACAGTATGAAACAACGATTTTACCAACCAAATCTCCAGGCTTTCACGTAGACCATATACACAAGTTCTCTTTGTTATGGGAACTATCTGCCTTCTTCTTCACACTTATTAAGATTTCCTTGAAAAGTTTCCAGAGTCTCACAGAACCTTCAGTGCAACTGTAGAAGTTTCATTTCTCCAACTAAACCTTTCATAAACAACAGCACCACCACCACCCTTACTCTAATGATAAGTTGAAACAAAGAGGTGCATAGCTGCCAATGTTTCACTCCAGACACTGAATTTGTTCAAGTGACAGTTTGGGTTTGAGACCTGAGTTTCACACAATGGGGGTAAGCTCCCGTTACTTGCCCCAGCTCCTGCCCATCTAGCAGTTCAAAAACATGCAAATCTGAGTAGATTAATATATACCACTTCACTGGGAAGATAACAGAGTTTTGTGTGCCTTTGATGTATAGCTATGTTTGACACATGACCACGGAAAGGATCTTTGGACAATGCTGGCTCCCTTGGCCAAGGAATGGAGATAAACATCATGCCCTGATGGACATGACTGACAGGGAAATATTTACCTTACCTTCTCTAAGGTATGTACACCTACCTGAGCTAATAAATTGGCCACATGTTTAGAGATATGCATTGTTCAGAGAAGCATTGGTTAGCATCACTTGTGATGTTATCACAATAAATAAATAAATCCCTTGTGATGTGGGATTTATTTAAGGGCTATGCTCTCCCAATGTTTATTGGCAATGATTATTATTCTATGATGCTCTGATGATGAATAGAAGAAGGAAATGTGCACATATGAGCACACCAGGTCACACTAATAGACAAGATCTTCTCTCTAATGTGAAAGATGACTAAAAGAGGGCTGTGAAAATAGTTACACACCCCTCACATCCTGGACATATATTGTTTCAATTCCTACCCTCAAAACAATGCCATAGAGCACTGCACACCAGAACAACTAGACAGAAGGACAGTTTTTCCTAAATGCCATCACTCTGCTAAACAAATAATTCCCTCAGTACTGCCCAACTATTTACTAATTCTGCATTACTATTAATCCTCCCATCTTTTTTTTTCATCCATCTCCTCCCATTTATGACTGTATGACTGTAACCTTGTTGCTTGTATCCTAACAATTTTTATTGACTGTTTCCTAGTATGATTTGATTGCTTATTGTACCCTATGACTATTATTAAGTGTTATACCTTATGATTCTTGATCTTGATGAATGTATCTTTTNTCTGTTCTGTTCTGTTCTGTTCTGTTCCAGTTCTGGTCTATTCTAGTCTAGTCTAGTCTAGTCGACTAGAGTCACAAATTGGGAGAAGGGTAAAAGTAACTCTGATTGCAACTGTAATCTTTTGACTCACTCCTTTCCTTGGCATGCATATTCCCACAGATGTATTTTACATCTGCGTCAGTGTGGTGTGCAGCCATCTTGTTGTTCTATCAGCTTCTCTATTAGCAAGTCCTCAGAGTGACATCTGTAGATAGTTGCAGATAGATATCTCACAAGGATTTGTGGAATCTATGCTTTTAAGATGTATGTAGGAAATCACACTTCATACCACATAATTTTGGATTAATGAAATTGCTTCTCTGGGAGGAGAACATGTTGAGGCTAGCTCCAATTTCCACATATCCAAACCTTTGACTTCATCTCAATAGATGCCCCTGCTTGTTATGAGTGAAAAGAATTAGCTAGAACTCTAATACAGCTGCCCTGTGGCACACAAATCTTTTCGACAGCAACAGGAGGTAAAGGATTAGGAAGACTTGATAACTGGAAGTTGGCCAGAAGCCATGAGGAGACAGCTATGTCTTAGAAGTAATGGCAGAACCATCTGATTTTCTACTGAGGTTAGCCTTGAGGATAGTACAACATGACTTTCAGAGCTAATTAGTTTTCCCGTTCCTGGTTATTCTCCTTCCAGGTGAAAGTTTGAAGCCTTGGTTATTTTTGAGTGCCCACAGGCATTCTCTTAAACAGAAGAAAGAATCTCAGGATTGTTAGCATCCTTCGACCTTAGCACGGAAAGAAGATCTGTATGCTAAACCTATGCAGCACTTTAAGGCCCTGTCACACTAGCTGACGGATGCAAAACGTTTGTAAAAAGGACACAGCAGACAAGAAAAATGTTCCATCCGTTGTTATCCGCTCTCAAAGATGGATTGCCTCTGTAAAACCATAAAATACTAATCAAACTGTAAACTAATGTTAAGTCTCTCATAAGAAAATAAATCAAGACACTCCATATTTTTTTATCTGAGGCTATTTCCGTCACCTCCAGGTCATGGCTGTCCAAAGGTGATTTTTCAAGAAGAGCTGGACTTTTCTTGAAGACTTTTTCATCTTCTCATCCAAGAAGTTCTTCAAGCTCTGACTTCTTCAGCTGAAGTCTTCACCAGTGTAAGTACTGAATTAAAAATGGGACCCAAAACAGAATAGTAGAAGGGAATGAAGGTCAAGAAAACTGAAATTCATTTAGATAAGAATATAGAAGCACAATGAGAAATGGCTTTATTCTGTCCGAAGGATTTGATCCATTCCTGTCCCTGAAAGGATCAAAATATGAAATTTTAAGGTTGTAAAAAAATACTGTTTTGTTTTGGTTTTCCGTTTTTGGAAAAAGAAAGGTCAAGTGTTGCACATCCATTATAAATTATACCCAGGGAACATGGGAATGTGAATTATTTTGGTCATTTAATGCATTAATTCAAAGCCATATACTTTGACAGTACATAAAATATATGAGTTGATGGGCCACCAAACTTTTTTTCAAAAACTGCTTTAAGTCTTTCTCATAGCCAACAGAATATGATTTTCCAACATTGTCCCTTGAAGCTGTTTCATACAAAATTGGTGTGTTTGGAAAGAGTTAATGTAAATCATATCAAACTCAAGTTTTTCATCCATGTTAACATTTTTCTAATTTAAATAAACACGCATAATAGGTGTTGGGAAGAGGCCTATTACATGTGCAAGGGCTAAATTGAATTCATGATATAATTAAAGGCATGGAATATCTGTAATGGTAGTTTAATACTCTGATGTTGTCAAGCAGAGACTGATGAAGCTTGGTAAGTATAATAAATTATAATTTTAGTTCTGGAGATCGCAAGAAAGTCTGCCTGTCCTGTCTTGTCTGCCTGTCTGTCTGTCTCTCTCTCCTCTCCCTCTGTGTGTGTGTTTTTGTGTTTGTGTGTGTGTTGCTGTGGTGTGTATGTAAACATGTATAAATAAAATACTATCCTATTCATAGCTGGGGGAGAATTAGATGTGCAAAGTATCCTTTGGGCTGCATTCCACAATTTGGCCTAAACAAAAATGTACTATACTAAGTTCAACCTGTTGTGAAAATGACAATTCATAAATAAATCCACTGGTTTCAGTTTAGCTTAATAAATATTAGGTTTCCCTGAAGTTGTGAAAGGTGGTTGCAAGCTATATTGGCCTAAAATCTTAGGTCCCTGGTAGATGATGGACAACATGCAGATGAGTGAATGAGTGGTAGATAGAGTGGAGTTTGGGTGCAGCTATTATATTACATTTATATATTGTGTTATAATATATTAATATATTATATAATACAATACTAACATAATAATATAAAACAAATACAGTACAGTACAGTAACAGTGGCAGTCAATGCAAATACAATACAATACAATACAATACAATACAATACAATACAATACAATACAATACAATACAATATAACAGCACTTAGATTTATATACTGCTTTACAGTGCCTTTAATAGAACTCTCTAAGCAGTTTAAGCAGAGCGGGCATCTTTTTCCCAACAAATTCTAGGTCCTCAATTTTTACCACCTTCAAAGGATGGAAGGCTGAATCAAATCTGAGCCTTGTGAGATCGAAGTGCCAAACTTCTGGGCAGCTTGGCAGTCAGCAGAAGTAGCCCTGCAGTACTGCACTCTAACCATTGCAACCACTGTGGATCATAAATTAAATTAAATTAATAAAATAAATGTAACTTTAAATTAAATTATAAAATAAAAAATAAAAAAACACATAGCATTAAATTAATTAATAAAATAAAATATAAAGTGGAAAATAAAATGAAAATATAAATAATAACATAGAGTGGAAGAGATAATAAATGAAAAGCATTGCAAATTTAACATGAAAATTCTGAAGAAGAATGAAAACTTTGTTTAGACACGTCAAGCTGGTGGACTTGGATGACAGAGGCAAAAGGATATGTGTGTGTGTGTGTGTGTGTGTAAAAAGGGGGGGGAGAGTTAATAATAGCTTCAAAGGCACAAAATTTAATTTCAGAAGAGAATCAGGTGTGAGGTGCAACTCAATCTCATTATACCAAAGCAAGAGCCAGCTGAGCAGAATCCATAGCCCTCTTTTGAATTCCATTTATAACCGTGCAGATGAAAACATAACATTGAGGATTCCGGAGGCTACAGAAGAGTAAGTAAAAATTAAGGCAGCACTCCTTTAAAAAAATAGGATGGACTTGACCAGAATAACCAACGGATGGGAAGTGTTTCTCTCCGTTTTACATCCTCTTTCCATCCATTGGTGCAGTGTGACATGGGCTTTAGATCCATTGTTGAATCATGTTGTGGACCATCTGAATCTGCCAATGGAGCACCTGTTTGCAAATATTAAATCAAATGCACTTTACCTGTGATCCTGCATCAACTTAAGACTAGGAGAAGTGGTTTTTTTGTGCACCATTTTGTCTTAAAATGCTAAGTAATGCACAGTCCCTAAAGAATAGATCATTCATTTATTCATTCATTTATAGTTGCATGAGAGAACTGTGGTTCCTCCCGTAACATTTGAAGGTATGTTCAGCAAAGTGCATGGCACCTTGGCTTTTCTCATGCTAACTTTGGGTCTGTTTTACCTGCAATTATTGTATGATCTGGGTAACTCCACTTTTCCCTCAGCAGTTTGGTGCACCCTGTGGTGGGATTCAGATAGTTCACACTGGTTTGGGTGAACTGGTTATTAAATTACCACCCCCCACTATCAAACTGGATCCTGGACGCTGCACTGCAATGGAAATTGACAACAGAGCAGCCAGCATGATGGACTGAGAAGGCCACTTTCCCTCTTTCTTGTCCCTGCCCGTCCTTCTTCCCTCAGGCCAGCTGCTCCAAAAATGACTTTTCTCCATTGCAACACAGCACCCAAGATCCACTTTGATAGCAGGGGGGGAAATTTCACGACTGGTTTGCCTAGGGTCAGGTTGGCCATCACAGAAGACTTGTTCCACCTGTGTGGCAGAGCTGGAAAATGGGAAGGGGTCATGCATCCAACGACAGCCAAACTGATCCTGGGTGAACAGGTTGTTAATAATTTAACACTGGGTGCTCCTACTATCAGAACAATTAGAGAATATAACATAGCATTGTTGCCCCACTTGAGAAGGAAGAAAGGAAGGAAGAAGGAAGAGAAGGAGGGAGGGAGGGAGGAGAATCTCTTTTGAACAGGGAAATGAGTGAGAACAGAATATGTGCCTCTACAGTTAATTTAACCTTCATCATCAGGGAAAGAAAATTACTGTGGACCCAGAGAAGGGATGCTCATCTTTAATTAACCGGTTTAACTCCCAAAACAAAACACTGTAATTAGATCTTCTCTACTTGGTTGATTGAAGATACTGGGCAAGTCAAACTAGAATAACACCATCTTATTGTTTTGGGAGAGAAATAACATTGCCTAGTATGAAGGGTTATTTAGCATAAAGCAATATTGATGTTTCTATTCATACTTATTGTTACAAGATAATTCTACTAGGTAAGCATAATTGAATAAACACGAATCCACAATGACTTTGAAGGAAACAAAAAAGGGGGAGGGAAAGCAGGGGGTGATGTTCTCAGCTTCTAAATTTTTATTGTGCTTTCATTTTAACACGCACAGAAAGAAGCTCTTATTGGGTTCAGGCCTAGACAATTGTCAAGCGCTATTTTTGCTTGTTTGGATGTGTTGATGTTAGCTTGAGGGACACCCAGACATTTGTAGTAATCTTCATCCAGACTGTTGATATGACTTCCATAGGGCATTTTAATTCCTTTAGTTTTCACATTTTTCCCTTACTGATGGTAAGGGTGGCACATCTGAGCAGGCCAAACTCCACTGCAAAATCTTGGCTGTGTTCAAACCCAATATAGTATTCACTGAAAAGGAATTATTTATATTAAGAGAAGGAAGTAGACTTGTTCAGAGCCCTCAGTGATAAATTCTTTACATTTGAAATTACTTTAATGTGAAAGAATAAAGCTCTTAAGTTGTTAGCCTTCATTCCTTCTTTTAGGGTCTAATAATGAATTGAAGAAAAAAAATGATAACCAAAATACTTTTTAGCTGATCTTAGCAGGATCAACTTTGCTTAGTCAAGTCATCAACAAATGCAAATTTAGCTGAAGGGAAGAGAGCAAACAGCAGTGGGAAAAGGCAGTAGCATGCCCCATCTCTATTATTGCCAGTCAAACTATATGGACCAGCCATGAAATCCCCATTCAAATGTATATCAGTTGTTAGAGTGGGACCTGTATGGTAAAAAAAAATATAGAAGCATGATACTCTCTATTGTATCCAATCAGCACACACAGTTGATAAAATCCATAGGTATCCATAGATACATACAATATTTGGTGGCATGCTACCCCTGATCCTGGCAGTTCCATATAGGCATTATGACTTGTAGCTATTGGTAACCATATATCCATCCCTCCAAATGTTTTTATTTCCCTTTGAAACCTGCCAAGTTGATAACTATCACTACATCTTAAGGCAGCAGATTCCATAAAAGTGTTTTAAACTGTGTTAAGAGCTATTGGTTTAACCTCTTTCATTTGAAGTTCCCAAGCTCTAGTATTAAGCATCAAGTATTAAGAAAATCTCACACAGTTACTCACATCATACCATTTTATATAGAATAGATATAGACTGTTGTGCTGCTTACATTTATTTGAGAGCATGTTCCATTAAATCAGTGGGGATTCTTTCTGCAGATGGATTGCTCTGTAAAACATAAATACTATCAACTGTAAACTATGTTAAGTCTCTCATAGAAATATCAAGACCAACTCCATATTTTTATCTGAGGCTATTTCCAGTCCTCCAGGTCATGGCTGTCCCAAAGGTGATTTTTCAAGAGACAGCTGGACTTTTCTTTGAAGACTTTCACTTCTCATCCAAGAAGCTTCTTCAGCTCTGACTTCTTCAGCTGAAGTCTTCATCCAGTGTAAGTACTGAATTAAAAATGGGACCACAGAATAGTAGAAGGGATGAAGGTCAAGAAACTGAAATTCATTTAGATAAGACAGAAGCACAATGAGATGGCTTATCTGTCCGAAGGATTGATCCATTCCTGTCCTGAAAGGATCAAATATGAATTTTAAGGTTGCTAAAAAAAATACTTGTTTTGTTTTGGTTTCCGTTTTGGAAAAAGAAAGGTCAAGTGTTGCACACCATTATAAATTATACCCAGGGAAATGGAATGTGAATTATTTTGTCATTTAATGCATAATCAAGCCATATAATTTGACAGTATAAAATATATGAGTGATGGCCACCAACTTTTTCAAAACTGCTTTAGTCTTTTCTCATAGCCACAGATATGATTTTCCAACATTGTCCCTTGAAGCTGTTTCATACAAAATGGGTGTGTTTGGAAGAGTTAATGTAATTATCACCAGTTTTCATCCATGTTAACATTTTTCTATTTAAATAAACACCATATAGGTGGTTGGAAGAGCCTATTACATGTGCAAGGGCTAAATTGATTCATGATATATAAAGGCATGGATATCTGTAATGGTAGTTTAATACTCTGATGTTGTCAGCAGAGACTGATGAAAGCTTGGTAAGTATAATAAATATAATTTTAGTTCTGGAGATCGCAAGAAGTCTGCCTGTCTGTCTGTCTGCCTGTCTGTCTGTCTCTCTCTCTCTCCCTCTGTGTGTGTGTTTGTGTTTGTGTGTGTGTGTGTGTGTGTATGTAAACATGTATAAATAAAATACTATCTATTCATAGCTGGGGGAGAATTAGAATGTGCAAAGTATCCTTTGGCTGCATTCCACAATGTTGCCTAACAAAAATGTACTATACTACAGTTCAACCTGTTGTGAAAATGAACAATTCATAAATAAATTCCACTGGTTCTCAGTTTAGCTTAATATATTAGGTTTCCCTGAAGTTGTGAAAGGTGGTGACAAGCTATATTGCCTAAATCTTAGGTCCCTGGTAGATGATGGACAACATGCAGATGAGTGAATGAGTGGTAGGATAGAGTGGAGTTTGGTGCACTATTATATTACATTATATATTGTGTTATAATATATTATATATTATATAATACAATATAACATAATAATATAATACAATACAGTACAGTACAGTACAGTGCAGTACAATGCAATACAATACAATACAATACAATACAATACAATACAATACAATACAATACAATACAATACAATATAACAGCACTTAGATTTATATACTGCTTTACAGTGCTTTATAGAACTCTCTAAGCAGTTTACAGAGTCGGGCATCTTTTCCCCAACAATCTAGGTCCTCATTTTACCCACCTTCAAAGGATGGAAGGCTGAATCAATCTTGAGCCTTGTGAGATTCGAAGTGCCAAACTTCTGGGCAGCTGGCAGTCAGCAGAAGTAGCCTGCAGTACTGCACTCTAACCATTGCACCACTGTGGATCATAAATTAAATTAAATTAATAAAATAAATGTAACTTTAAATTAAATTATAAAATAAAAAATAAAATAAACATAGCATTAAATTAAATTATAAAATAAAATATAAAGTGAAATAAAATGAAATAAAATAAAATAATAAATAGAGTGGAAGAGATAATAAATGAAAAGCATTGCAATTTACATGAAAATTCTGAAGAAGAAATGAAACTTTTGTTTACACGCTCAGCTGGTGGACTTGATGACAGAGGCAAAATGGATATGTGTGTGTGTGTGTGTGTGTGTAAAAAGGGGGGGGAGAGTTAATAATAGCTTCAAGGCACAAAATTTAATTCAGAAGAGATCAGGTGTGAGGTGGCAACTCATCTCATTATACAAAGCAAGAGCCAGCTGCAGAATCCATAGCCTCTTTTGAATTCCATTTATAACCGTGCAGATGAAAACATAACATTGAGGATTCCGGAGCTACAGAAGAGTAAGAAAATTAGCAGCACTCTTTAAAAAAATAGGATGGACTTGACCAGAACTTTAAGGCCCTGTCACATTGGCCGACGGATGCAAAATGTTTGTAAAAAGGACACAGCGGATGAGCAATTGGTTGAATCAGTGTTGTGGAACCATCTAATGCTCCAATGGAGCACCTGTTTGCAAATATTAAATTCAAATGCACTTTACCTGATGATCCTGCATCAACTTAGAACTAGGAGAAGTGGTTTTTTTGTGCACCATTTTTCTTCAAAATGCTAATAATGCACAGTCCCTAAAAATAGATCTTCATTATTCATTCATTACTAGTTGCATGAGAGAACTTGGTTCCTCCCGCGTAACATTTGAAGGTATGTTTCAGCAAAGTGCATGGGCACCTTGGCTTTTCTTATGCTAAACTTTGGTCTGTTTTACCCTGCAATTTCTGTATGATCTCGGGTAACTCCACTTTCCCTCAGCAGTTTGGTGCACCTGGTTGTGGGATTCAGATAGTCACACTGGTTTGGGTGAACTTGGTTATTAAATTACCAACCCCCCACTATCAAAACTGGATCTGACGCTGCACTGCAATGGAATTGACAACAGAAGCAGCCAGCATGATGGACTAGAAGGCCACTTTCCCTCTTTCTTGTCCTGCCCGTCCTTCTTCCCTCAGGCCAGCTGCTACCCAAAAATGACTTTTTCTCCATTGCAACACAGCAACCCAAGAATCCACTTTGATAGCAGGGGGGGAAAATTTCACGAACTGGTTTGCCTAGGTCAGGTTGGCCATCACAGAAGACTTGTTCCACCTGTGTGGCAGAGCTGGAAAATGGGAAGGGGTCATGCATCCAACGACAGCCAAACTGATCCTGGGTGAAACAGGTTGTTAATAATTTAACACTGGGTGCTCTACTATCAGAACAATTAGAGAATATAACATAGCATTGTTGCCCCACTTGAGAAGGAAGAAAGGAAGGAAGAAAGGAAGAGAAGGAGGGAGGGAGGGAGAAGAATCTCTTTTGAACAGGGAAATGAGTGAGAACAGAATATGTGCTCTACAGTTAATTTAACCTTCATCATCAGGGAAAGAAAAATTACTGTGGACCCAGAGAAGGGATGCTCATCTTTAATTAACCGGTTTAACTCCCAAAACAAAACACTGTAATTAGATCTTCTCTACTTGGTTGATTGAAGATACTGGGCAAGTCAAACTAGAATAACACCATCTTATTGTTTTGGGAGAGAAATAACATTGCCTAGTATGAAGGGTTATTTAGCATAAAGCAATATTGATGTTTCTATTCATACTTATTGTTAGCAAGATAATTCTACTAGGTAAGCATAATTGAATAAACACGAATCCACAATGACTTTGAAGGAAAACAAAAAAGGGGGAGGAAAGCAGGGGGTGATGTTCTCAGCTTCTAAATTTTTATTGTGCTTTCATTTTAACACGCACAGAAAGAAGCTCTTATTGGGTTTCAGGCTAGACAATTGTCAAGCG
Organism: Laticauda laticaudata; assembly: GCA_004320025.1. Taxonomy (NCBI): domain Eukaryota; kingdom Metazoa; phylum Chordata; class Lepidosauria; order Squamata; family Elapidae; genus Laticauda; species Laticauda laticaudata. The sequence continues at coordinate 19,880 of BHFT01036436.1, read as the reverse complement.
CTATTTTGCTTGTTTGGATGTGTTGATGTTAGCTTGAGGGACACCCAGACATTTGTAGTAATCTTCATCCAGACTGTTGATATGACTTCCATAGGGCATTTTAATTCCTTTAGTTTTCAAACATTTTTCCCTTACTGATGGTAAGGGTGGCACATCTGAGCAGGCCAAACTCCATGCAAAAATCTTGGCTGTGTTCAAACCCAATATAGTATTCACTGAAAAGGAATTATTTATATTAAGAGAAGGAAGTAGACTTGTTCAGAGCCCTCAGTGATAAATTCTTTAACATTTGAAATTACTTTAATGTGAAAGAATAAAGCTCTTAAGTTGTTAGCCTTCATTCCTTCTTTTAGGGTCTAATAATGAATTGAAAAAAAAAAATGATAACCAAAATACTTTTTAGCTGATCTTAGCAGGATCAACTTTGCTTAGTCAAGTCATCAACAAATGCAAATTTAGCTGAAGGGAAGAGAGCAAACAGCAGTGGGAAAAGGCAGTAGCATGCCCCATCTCTATTATTGCCAGTCAAACTATATGGACCAGCCATGAAATCCCCATTCAAATGTATATCAGTTGTTTAGAGTGGGACCTGTATGGTAAAAAAAAATATAGAAGCATGATACTCTCTATTGTATCCAATCAGCACACACAGTTTGATAAAATCCATAGGTATCCATAGATACATACAATATTTGGTGGCATGCTACCCCCTGATCCTGGCAGTTCCATATAGGCATTATGACTTGTAGCTATTGGTAACCATATATCCATCCTCCAAATGTTTTTATTCCCTTTGAAACCTGCCAAGTTGATAACTATCACTACATCTTAAGGCAGCAGATTCCATAAAAGTGTTTTAAAACTGTGTTACCAATGGATGGCAAGTGTTTCTCTCTGTTTTACATCCTCTTTCCATCCATTGGTGCAGTGTGACATGGGCTTTAGATCACATTTCTTGACCTGGCTAATTCATTCAAAGAATTAATTAATTAGAAATAATCATTTAACAATTGATTTCCAAAGACTTAGGGTTACAGAACAGGGGTGTATATATATGCCCTCTCCTTCCAATCAAGCAAGCAGGGAAATACAATATGTATTACGGATACACTGTGCCAATGACCTAAATCCTAATCTTTAAAAATAATGTGTTATCCATGAGGAAACAGCTGTCTTTCTTTCCCTTCTGTGCATGTGTACAACAAAAAAGGAACATCAAAATTACTTTGATGCCTAAGTCTTTTTGTGTATGCAGATCTGGTCTCTAATACATTTGAAACTGAGGCTAATTAGACTGAGAACCCTCTGTAGTTGAAACTAAAAGACAGAGGACACTCATGCTTAGGTGAACTGACAATTTATATTAATTGCTTCCTTGCTTTGTCCTGTCAAAGCAGCTAGGATGCGCCCAGATTTTATCACAGAATTCATAGCCATGAGCCCACTAAAGTATGTTTAATCTTGGAATTCCAGGATGTTTTCATTCTGACAGTCCATTTGGTCCGATGGTTAAGGAACTGGGCTTGAAAGCAAAGGACCATGAGTTCAAATTCCATCTTAGTCATGAAAGCCAGTTGGGTGACTTTGGACCAGTTTTCCTCTCTCTCACTGAGCTGATATTAGAATAGAATAACAGAATTGGAAGGAACCTTGGAGGTCTTCTTGTCCAACCCCATATTCAAATAGGAAACATAGCATTTCAGACAAATGTTTGTCCAATCTCTTTTTAAAAGCTTCCAATGTTGGAGGATTTACAACTTCTGGAGGCAAGTCATTCCACTGATTAATTGTTGTAACTGTCAGGAAATTTCTTCTTAATTCTCGGTTGCTTCTCTCCTTGTTAAGTTTCCACCCATTGTTTCTTGCTCTACCTTCAGGTGCTTTGGAGAATAGCTTGGCTCCCTCTTCTTTGAGGCAGCCCCTGAGATATTGGAACACTGCTATCATGTCACCGCTAGTCCTTCTTTTCATTAAACTAGAAATACCCAGTTCCAGCAACCATTCTTTATATGTTATAGCCTTCAGCCCCCTAATCATCTTTGTTGTTCTTTATTTATATTGTTGGGGGAAAGAGAAGGAGGAAGATGTGTAGGTTATATGCAGGAGATTTAACCTGGAAATAAGGAGAAACTTTCTGACAGTGAGAACAATCAACCAATGGAACAGAAGTTGTCCTTGGAAGTTGTGGGAGTGCCATCACTTGAGACCTTCAAGAAGAGATTGGACTGCCATCTGTCAGAAATGGTGTAGGATCTTCCGCTTGAGTGGGGGGTTGGACAAGAGGACCTACAAGTTCCCTTTCAATCCTGTTAATCTGTTTTTTTTTAATTCATTCATTTTGTTTTTGAGAATTCCTGATAATTTGAAGAGGAAGAATCAAGAGGTCCCTTCCAACTCTGATTAGCTGTTATCTATTATCTGTTATCTCTTTTGCAATGTTTGTTGCCTTGGGTTATTTGTCAAAATAATAAAGTTGTGATATAAATTATTTTTTAAAAAATGGAGTCAAGATGGCATCTTCCAAACAATATGGATATCAGAAGAATGTTGTCTGCTAAGTACTGCTCAGGGCAAAAATAAAATCACACTGAATAGTGGAAATCTGGCAGCTAAAATTGGAAGAACTTTTTAGGCCGTACATGTAAATAAACAAAGTTGCATCTTATTAGGAATTGAAGACAACTGTTATCCTATTCATTCAAAGTCCTCTGAGACTAATGCCATTTTGTTAGTCAATCAATGGATATTTAACGTATTGATGAAAATAGATTTCAAGGCTGTGAAAAACAGTATTAAAAAGTAATTTGTCTTGTCTTTCAGCAGCTTCTTTGATTGTTTAAATATGATCATTCTGAGCCTTCCAAAAATAATTATGATACAAAATCACACATCCCTTTGCATGTTTAAATCCAATGCTTCTTGTTCGGTCCTTATAAATGAAGAAAGTAATTGGTCCCATTGGCTTCAAAACAGCTGTTTTCAGAAAAAGGACATTTTCCCCCTCCTTCCAGTTTTCTCAGCACTGGATTATTTCACATATCACTTAATTTAACATTGTTTTCTCTTTGTGATTTAAAATCTTTTTTTTAAAAAAATAATAATGTTCAACCATAAATAAAGAATTTTCATTTAAACTTTTCTATGGAAGGGGCTCCTGCCATTAATTTTTTGAGCTCAAATTGAATGCTTTATTTGTGCTTCAAAATTTTTATTAGTTTATAAAAATATAAGATCCAGAAATACAAAGAAAAATTAAAATAAGGAGGAAATAAGGTAGGAAAAGGAGACAAGAGAAAAGTGTAGCTTAGAGGAGGAAAAGGGAAAAAGTGATTTCCAACTCCTTTTGTTGCAGTAGAATAAGGTAATAACATGAAGCCTCAACTTTTTACTTTTATATAATAATATATACCAGCCATTTCTATAACAACAGACCTTTTTAATGTTTTATTTGCAATGACTATGACAGAAAACAAATTATTAATTTTTTTTAATAATGAAAATAAAATATATATATTCTTAAGTTTTGGCGGGTACTCACATGTATGCTGTTCAGCTTCCTTCGGATATTATCCCACGTCATTGTAGTTGTGCTTTTATAGTTGTAGCAACATTTCAGCAGAATCTCATCTGCCATCATCAGGCTTCTGTATTGAGCTCGTCCGCGAGTCAGGCCATCACAGTCGTCCCAGTTCTAAATTTACAATTTATTTATTTGTACTACAGACAAAATCAGTAAGATACTACACAGGTATCATATCAAGACTGCCTTCAAAACAGACAAAAAAATAGCAGCCATCCTTAGAAACCCCAAAGATAAAATTGACCTGGAAAACCAAGGCATATACAAAGTTCCCTGTGCTTCATGCCTGGCCACATACATTGGGCAGACCAATAGAAAAATAAGTACTCACCTGGATGAACACAAAAATTCAGTAAGAAACATGGAGACTGTTTGGAAAGATGGTTTAATGTTGGAGAGGACCACATGCCTTGGAGCTCCTGAGCGAAAAAGGGAGGAGATACTGAGAGTCCCTGGGTTTTATGCTCTCTCTGTGCTTTGAACTTCCTGGGGCATAGGAAGAATATCCTAATTGGTTGCTGTCAGAGGTCATAGCTTGCTTTGTAAGTTGTCTGTGTGCTTGTTGTTGTTAGTTGTGAAGTCATGTCTTACCCATTGCGACATCAAGGACAAGATTCCTCCAGGCCTTCCTGTCCTCTACCATCTTCTGGAGTCCATTTAGGCTCATACCTACTGCTTCAATGACTCCATCCTGCCACCTCATTCTCTGATGTCCCCTTTTTCTACTTTTGCCCTCAATCATTCCCAGCATTAGGCTCTTCTCCAGTGAGTCCTTCCTTCTCATGAGATGGCCAAAGTCTTTGATTTTCATCTTCAGGATTTGCCCTTCTAAAAAGCAGTCAGGGTTGATCTCATCGAGGACTGATTGGTTTGATTGCCTTGCAGTCCAAGGGATAATTCAAAGGCCTCCATTCTATGTTGTTCAGCCTTCTTAAGGCCCAACTTTTACAGCCATCCATTATAACTGGGAAAACCATAGCCTTGACCATGCACACTTTTGTTGGCAGGGTAATATCTCTGCTTTTGAGTAGGTGTCTAGATTTACTGTAGCTTTCCTCTCCAGGAGTAAGTGTCTTTTAATTTCTTGGCTGCAATCCCCATCTGCATTGATCTTGGAGCCCAGGAAAATAAAATATGTCACTCCTTCCATTTCTTCTCCATCTATTTGCCAGGAATTGAGAGGGCCAGATGTCATCATCTTGGTTTTCTTAATGTTGAATTTCAAGCCAACTTTTGCACTTTCCTTCTTCACCTGTATCAAGAGGCTTTTCAGTTCCTCCTCACTTTCTGCCACTAGAGTGGTATCATATGCATATCTGAGTTTGTTGATATTTCTCCCGGCAATCTTAATTCCAACTTTTCATTCATCTAGCCCTTCTTTTCTCATGATGTGCTCTGCATATAAGTTAAATAGGCAGGATGACAGTATATAGCCTTGCCACACTCATTTCCCAGTTTTGAACCAATCATTGGTTCCATGTCCAGTTCTAGAAATAAAGAGAAATTTTTTGACAGTGAGAAGAGAAGTTGCCTTCGGAAGTTGTAGGAGCTTCAACATTGAGGCTTTCAAGAAGAGACTGGACTGCCATTTGTCAGAAATTGTGTAGGGTCTCCTGCTTAGGGAGGGGTTAGATTAGACGACCTACAAGTTCCCTTCCAATCCTGTAAATCTGTTTTTTTTTTTAATTTCATTCATTTTGTTTTTGAGAATTCCTGATAATTTGAAGAGGAAGAATCAAGAGAAAAAAACCCTTATCTCTAAATCGGCGATGCTATGATGAACTTTTAAATAAAATTCCACACTATTGTTTCACTCAATTCCGTAGAATTCACAGAATACACACATCAACATTTTTTCATGTGTTAACATAATTGTTTCGCATTCAGATTTACTGGAAGATAGCACTAAATCAAGTAATTACAAGCTTTGTAATTTTGCATTGCAGCTACAGATTTGCCTAGTGTCATGCACTTTAGATATACACCTCTAAAATGTGACAGTTTACACAACTAAACAAGTTCCTTGAGTGGGGAGCAAAGAAATATTCATGTTGCTTTGATATTGCCTTCCTTCCTTTATTCTTCTTGTTGCTCCTTTCTAAAATCAAGACAGATATGATGCTAACATGTCTTGCACATGAAATGGCAAATATTGAACAATTTTGAACAAAAATAGAACACTTATTCTTTTCTAAAAAGTAACATAGAAGTTATAGTTTCAACTGGGATGACAATACAAGAGGGAAGCTGAACTTTAAAGCCACAAGGTGAGGATAATAATGAGGAAGAAGAAACATATCTATTTATAAACTGAATTCATCATCTAAATCATACCTAATTGTTTTTGTTTTTTTGAAAAACAACATGTAATTCTACATTATTAATGTAACATGAAGTTTGATTTTTCACTACCCTATTTCTTTTTCAAACTTTTCCCCCTCAGCCTTGTTTTATTCACAGATGTGTATGAGAATATTATACATGAATATATGTGTGAGGAAAATTAGATAGGTAGACAGACAGATGATAGAGCAGAGATAGATAGATAGATAGATAGATAGATAGATAGATAGATAGATAGATAGATAGATATAGATAGATAGAATAGATAGATAGAATAGATAGATAGATAGATAGATAGATAGATAGATAGATAGACAAACAGATAGAATGATAGAAGAGAGAGAGAGAGAGAAAGGGAGAGATAGAAGATAGATTAAATATAGATTAAAGATAGGTAAAAGATAAATGATAGTGTAATAGAATAACAGAACAAGAGATTTGTACAGGACCTTGGAGGTCTTCTAGTCCAACTCCTTGCTCAAGCAGGAGACCCTATACCAGGGGTGTCAAACTCACATGTCATGGCAGCATCATGTCACATATCAGGACTTTTTCCCTCTTCGCTAAACCAGGTGGGGGCATGGCCAGCATGGGACTCATCTGGCCCGTCGGCTGGGAGTTTGACAGCCCTGCCCTATATCACTTCAGATAAATAGTTGTCCAATCTCTTCTTAAAAATCTCCAGTGATGGACAACCCACAACCTCTGGAGGAAGTAATTCCTCAAACTGTTCTTACAGGAAAATGTATGATGGATGGATGGATGGATGAATGGATGGATGGATAGATAGATAGATAGATAGATAGATAGATAGATGAGAGATGATAGAGATCACAGATTCATAGTTACATAGAGATAGATAGATAGATAGATAGATAGATAGATAGATAGATNAGGCAGGCAGGCAGGCAGGCAGGCAGGCAGATAGATAGATAGATATGGATGGATGGGTTGAGCAGGCAGAAAGACAGATATATAGAGAAAGAGTATTGATACTATAAATATTTTCTCTTGATTCAAAAGTCATAACCGTAAATAAAGAAAAAGACTTAATTAAGACCTTCTTAATGATATTAAGAAAGTTAAGACAGGACTCAGGGAAAATTGAAGCCTTACCACAGGAATCAGTAACAAACAAACAACAAATCAGGAGGACCCTTGTAGCAACTTTTTTCATCAACAAAGTTGATTAAGAAGTGTGAGTTGCAGTTCACTTCTTCAGAACAGATGCATTTCAACCACCCAAGACACTTTATTGCAAATCTGTTGGTTGAAAAAGGTGCTACCAGACCTTGTGTGACAGGAGAAGTATTCCGCTAAATTAATACTGAATATCCCCCAGAAAGGATTCTGAGTGTTCACGAAAACAAGCAGAAATCTCAATGATGTGCCTCTAATTTTCTGTGGCCTTGCCCTGATATAAATTAGCTGTCTACGGGTAAGAGTCATGCATATAGAAGTTCTAATCTTTTCCGGCACTATCTGATGTTTAGACTACTTAGCTCATTAGGACTTCATTCCTACAACACAGAGCTCTTTATCAAGGATGACAGTGTAAATAACAGTAAAGAAGACAGTTAATCAGTCAGTCAGATCTTTTGCTTCCCAGCCTCTGTAAGGCATGACTCTATTGTACCTTAAGCAAATTTCCCACAAACTACATTGATGTTTCAAAATCTTTAAGTACTGTTAGAGATTTCCATCAGAATAGAGCAGGAAGGAAGCTTGGATTTCTTCTTGCCAAAGCAGGAGATCTTATACCAGTGATGATGAACCTATGGCACATGTGCCAGAGGCAGCATGCAGAGCCTTCTCTGTGGGCATGCAAGCCATCTCCTGCTGCTCTTCCAGTTCCCAGCATGCTGGAGCACTGGAAACCTGAAGACCAGCTGGCCATCACATGCATTCACACTGGCCAACTGGTCTTCAGGTTTTTGGTGCTCTGGTGTGCACAAAGACCAACTGGCCAGAGTGCATGTGCACCAGAAACCCAAAGACCAGCTGACCAGCATGCACATGTACACAGGCTAGCTGGTCTTCAAGTTTCCAGTGCATGCATGCGCTCTGGCTAGCTGGTCTTCAGGTTTCCAGCGCTCCACACAGTTTATGGATTGTAATTTTAGTATAATTAGACCATGTATAATTGACTAGATTTTATCATAGATTTTATCTGTTCTTTATTATTTTATTCTAGAATTTTTAATTGTATATTTATTGAGTGTTTTTGTTAGTTCTGATCTCTGGTCTATGACTGTAATAACATTGAACTTGAACTTTTTACAGTTTTTATTGGATTATAATATAAAATACAAAAATACAAAAGTCAATAGTAGGAAAAATGAGGGAGGGAAAGGGGAAAGGAGGAGTATAGAAAAGAAAGGGGGGAAGCAAAAAGGTATTGATTTCCAACTCCCTTGGTGCAGTAGAATAAAACAGTAACCTCAAACCTCAACTTTTTACTTTTCCATAATAATATAAACTAGCCATTTCCATAACAACAAATATATTGAATCAGTAAAACCCAAAATCAAAGTTTCATTATTTTTCCACCTCAAGCACAAAGTCCAGAAATGGTTTCCAAGAAGAAACAAAAGTACCTATATTCAAAAGTGATGTTCAACAGGTTCTGACCAATTCTGGAGAACCAGTAGTGGAAATATTGAGTAGTTTGGAGAACCGGCAAATACCGCCTCTGACTGGCCTCACCTCCATCTATTCTCTGCCTCCTGAGTTCCAGCTGATCAGCTGGGTCTTCTTTTGTTGCCCTGAACAGAAGAACAGAGCTGGAAAACAGATTAGTAGGGTGAGGAGGGAATGGATTTTGCACTAACCTTCTCCCAGGAGTGGGGAGGGAATGGAGATTTTGCAGTATCCTTTCCCTGCCATACCTACCAAGCCACACCCACAGAACCAGTAGTAAAAAAAAATTGAATCCCACGCATTCCTACATTCTTTGATCAAAACAGTCAATTTAGCCATCTCTGCTTATTCCATCAATTTTTGCAGTCACGATTCTTCCATTGTGGGGATCGAAACGCTCTTCCATTTCTGTGCATAAAGTAGTCTTGCTTCCATCAGGGAATCCTCATTTACTGATTACTTTAGGTACTAGAAACTTTGTCATTAAGCAAACCAGACACTAAGTGAAACCATGACTCTGCTCATTTCTTTTCCATTATTACATTTATTTGCCGCCCATCTTGTTTTGAAGCGACTCTTAGGATCCTCCTTCAGCTTTCCTTTAGAGACCTGAAAAGGTTGTAATTATGAAGATTGGTCGTAAAGTTACTTTTCAGCATCATTTTGATTGTGCACAGTTGATAAGTGAGGCAGTCACTAATTGAGGCCTATAATGATTAATCCTAAAGCACACTACATGAATATCTAGTCTAAGCCATTGTATTTTTCTCATTTAAAATCATTACTGTACGCTTAAAAAAAGACATTAGAAAATATTTGTTTTCAATTTATTTACTTAGGAGCAGGGATGGAATTCTACCAGTTTGCACCTATTCACTAAAACCGGTTGTTAACATTCCAAGCAATTTGGAAAACCGGTTGTTAGAAGAAATTATTGGCCTAATCCTGTAAGGAAGGCAGGAAGGAAACATTCTGGTGTTGCTTACAGAAACTGCCTCTCCGTTAACCCTTCTTACATTGTTGGCAGGACTAGACTCCCTGTCTCAGGAACTTCTCTGGAGTTTTTTTCCCCTCCTTTGCTTGTTGGAGGGACCATTCAAAGTTACAGTGGAACTGAAAAGGTGACTTATGACCATTTTTCACACTTATGACTGTTACAGCATCCCCACAGTCATGAGAGGCCAGGCGAGGAGATGCGTGCCTCTTTGTGACTGATATTGAGTTGTCCACGCCCAGCCAATAACATGACCACCAAGCCACACCCACCAACTAAGCCACGCCCACAGAACCGATTGTTAAAAAATTTGAATCCCACCCCTGCTTAGGAGGTATAAATTAATCCTGATTTTTTCCAGTAGACTCACAATTGCTTTTGGCATTTCCACAAAGTTATTAGTTCCATTGTTTTGTTCTTATTGTGGTTGATGTGGGGTCTTGGGATTTTTTTTTTCAATTTTGCTCAAATTAGTCTCCCCCATCCCTGTATTATATGCAGAATTGAAATGAAAAATTTCATTTCAAAATGAAGGATTATATATTGTTGGGAGACAATTGTTTGATATCAGCTACAAAAGATGTGTCAAAATGCTAATGTCAACAAAAGATTAGCAAGGTAGACAGTTCCACTACCAGTTCAGTGATCATACGTGTCTACTTGTTCCACTACCAGTTCAGTGATCATACGTGTGCGCACCCCTAATAGGTGTGAGCACCTAATGCGCATGCACATATTTTCTCATTTTTCTTTGAAGATATTGTGCTTCTCCTCCAAGAAATCTTCAAAAAACAAACAAACAAGAAAGTCCAGTTGCCTCTTGAGGGGGAAAAAAAAAAAAAACATCTTTGGGACAGTTAGAGCAGAGTTTCTCAATCTTAGTAACTTTAAGATATATAGATTTTAATTTCTAGAATTCTGAGAGTTGGAGTCCACATATCTTAAAGTTGCCAATGTTGATTTAGTGGTATATATTGATATCTTGGAAGAATGCTCTCATCCATGGAACAGGAATCAAGACAGTTTCCAAACTATGGTTTTGCACTGTGATGAGATTCAAATTGTTTTACCACCGGTTCAGTGGGTGTGGCTTGGTGGGCATGCTTTGCCTAATGCGTGTGCTCCGCTTTCTTCACACCAGCTGATGCCTGCAGTTCTAATCAGCTGAGAGGATAAAGAAGAGAAAAACACACTACGCTTTTCTCTTCTTTCTCCTCTCATCTGATTGCCAGAGGCTTTTTTTCTCCTCTCAGCTGACCATGGGAGGCTTTTTTTACTACCGATTCGGTTGAACCAGTCCGAACCAGTAGCATACCGCCACTGAAGGTAGAGATCTCTCTGGGCAAAGTTCAATTCCTGATCACTGCATTCATGTCATTTTCTTCACCATGTTTGTTTTCTTCTTAACTGCCCTGTCCCTTGTTTGGAGTGGTCTAGAGTCTCCTGCTTGATAATGGGTTGTCTAGAAGATCTCCAAGGTCCCTTCCAACTCTATTATTCTTTTCTGTGTAGCAGTCTCCCAAAGCCCAGGTGGTCTACAACATAGAGGTGTTCTGACCCAGCTCTCCAAACAGCACAAACCCTCTGTAGTTGAAAGCAACAATTCCTTTATTAGGAGTGTTGGCAGCCTCGGCAAAAAGTTTCTCTCTCATTGCAGGCTAACAAGTCTGTCCGGCAGGGAGATGAATAGTTGCCTGCCACACCTAGTCAACTCTGCCCCCTGCTTTTTATCCCCAGAGCTAGAGTGGGGCTTTTCGCTAGCATGGTGGCTCTCGCCCAAGGACCAGCTATAGATTTCACTGGCTACCTTCCTCTCGCTCTGCTCCTGGTGCAACCTCATGTCAGGCACTGGAGCTAGTCATTCCTCTCTTCTATCAGCCACCTACAGACCTGGGGGTTACTTGATTCTCTATCTGAGAGCTGGATGGATGGGCCAGGCTCACTTTCTCTCTGATTCTGGTCCCTGTCTCTCTCTATAGTTGATGTACTTCGGCTCCATCCCGTCTTCGCCTTCCTCAAGGCACTCTCACGCCATAAGCACTTGATTCGTGTACGCGTAAGGTCCGCGATTGCTCCTGCTGCTTCCTCCTCCTCCTCCTCTCCTTCCTCCTCCCTCCCTCCCTCCCTGCCTCCCTTCTTCCCTCCCTCCCTCTCTCCCTCCTCCTCCTTTGATTCAGCTGATGAAGGGGCTGGCAGCCAACAGACCAAAAGGATAAGAAAAACAGACCTTGGTAAGTTTCCAGTACTAACTGAGATCATCTAACTGGTCATGATGGCTTCCAAGTGGGTTATCTGAGGAACTAACAATTTTCGAGAGTCTGCGTCTCTCCAGTTTGATACAACAGATTGGGCATAGTGAAGATCCCATCAACCAAGGAGGGCTGATCTGAATCCTTGCAGATATTAGAATGGCCCCAAACCTATCAGCCTTTTACAACTTGGCTGGGAACCCAGTCTTAAGGCTCAGAATGTATGGAAGTCCCACATCTTAGCTTTATTGTTAGTTGATTTATTATTTCAGCTGCTGCTTGTATTAATTTTTTGGGATGCTTTTACTGTTCTGTCATTTCATCATTTTACTTAATTTATAATTTTAGAATTTTGAAAGCTAACCAGAGTCATCCTAAAGGTGTTTTTCCAAGAGGCAACTGAACTTTCTGGTTTTTCTTTGAAGACATTTCACTTCTCATCCAAGAAGCTTCATCAGCTCTGAAGAAGCTTCTTGGATGAGAAGTGAAACGTCTTCAAAGAAAAACCAGAAAATCTAGTTACCTCTTGAAAAAAACTCCTTTGGGACAACCATAATCTGGGTAACTGAGAATCTCCATAGACATCTATGTCACTTGGTTGAGTTGGGCATCTTCAGAACTTGAATGGATGGATGAATGAACGAATGAATGAATGAATGAACAAATGAATGAACTTTCAAAAATAATATTTTCAAAAGTTGTGTCAGAAAGCATGACATCACAGAAAGAGTTGTGGAACCTTGGAACCAAATTCCTGCAGAGGTAGTGGGTCAATTATCAGAAACTGAATTTAAACATGCTTGGGATAAACACATGTCCACTATAAGACAAAAAAAAATAAAAGTAACATAAAATAAATAAAATATAAAATTAATCAATTAATTAAAATTAATTTAAAAGAAAACAACAAACAAATTCAAAGGGGAGACTTGATGGATCAAAATATCTTCTGCCATCTGATTTTGAGGATTTATTGGGAACAGGAGACGGGGGGGGGGGGGG
>BHFT01036433.1:0-17701 GCA_004320025.1 Laticauda laticaudata | reverse complement strand
AAACGTTTTGTCTGTTTTAATGCTTTATATACAAGATGCATCCACTTACATCCTTTCTATTTCCATGCTACTAACACTGTGTGGACCTTCCACGTACCTTTCGCTTCCTCCCTCTTTCCGTTTTCAGCTGCAGTGGATGTGAGTTGTGAGGATGTCCAGAGGATGTCGAGAGGATACAGCGGACGTTTAACGGATGACAACTAACATAGAACATTTGTTGCCCGCATGTGTCGCAGATGTACATCGTAAGCGGCATAAAGTTCATCCACTCGCAAAGTTTTATGCAGCTCAAAACTTCTTGCACGGATGAAATCTCAGTGGATGGATGCTCAATGGATAGAGTGTATGAAACACGTATGCAGTGAGTACACTATGGATGCATCGCGTTTTCCAATGGATGGCAAGCTTTTTTGTCCGTTTTACATCCTCTTTCCATCCGTTGGTGCAGTGGGACATGGGCTTAAGCAAGTGATTAAGCAAATAATTAAGTGACCCATGCCTAATTTTATTATTTTTTTGCTACTGTTGTTAAGTGAATCACTGCACTTGTTAAGTGACTCCAGCTTTTCCCATTGACTACTTGTTGAAAGCCATTTGAGAACATTGCAAATGGTGATCACATGACCCTGGGACACTGCAACCATTGTAAATACATGTTAGTTGCCAAGTTTTGATCCAATGGATTGCTGCATAAGTGTGAGAACCAGTTGTAAGTCACTTTTCTCAATACCAATGTAACTTCAAATGGTTGCTAAACAAAATGGCTATAAGCCAAAGGCTACCTGTAATTGCATAATCATAGCCCTGGGCCCTTTTTACAGGCTGTGCTAGTCAGCGCAACAACTATAACTTTTTTAAAAAAATCTCCCCTGCAGACATTCCTGAGTGTTAAAAAGAGAAAGAGCCTGGAAGTGTTAGGGGGATTTGAGAGAAAGTAAACAGGGGCAGCTCCAGGACTGTAGGCATTGTGTTCAGCATCTCCTCAACCAAGGCAGAATCAAAGTTTAGCAACAGCTCTGGCTGTTGTAGGATTATAAGGAGAGCCAGTCCAAACATCTCATCCCAAGCTATCTTCAGAAGTAGCATGCCTAAGAATTTAGTCCTCTTAAAGTTCGGAGCCAGAGCTGAGATTTCATTTTGCATATTGGATGATAGTGTTTGTGTGGGATCAGACAAAAAAAAAAGCTTTCTGCTAACAATTCTTCCATGCAGATGATTAGGGTAAGTAATATTTTACCCTGCACTTGTGAATACCTAATCCATTGTCATTAAATCTTTCAGATCACTTGCAGTGACATATGGATTTTCATTTGTTATTCTGATTAGTTTTGGGACAATTCTAGCAGATTTTTCTTTCTTTTGGTTTCAAGCTAATAACCCATACAAATTGCACAAACTGGAAAGAGATTGAATATTTCAGCAAGAAGGTGATTTTAAAACATACTTCCAAATTCCCCATGAGGTCTATACAGAAAAAAAAATGGAATGATCTTCCCATGCCCAATATTTGAATGTTAATGTAAGTCTGTGAGGAGATATCAAACATACAGTTCATGCAAAGATGCCAGACAATGTATTTCAAGCTAGATCAAGCAAGAGTGGGGAGAGTGAGAAGGCTAAATGAAAGAAAAGGTGGCTACTTTTCTACCATAAGAAATATTTGCAAGCTGTGATTTTTGCCAAAGGATTGCTACAAAGCACTGACTGATAAATTGTCCAAACCTTTGCATCCTGTCATATTTAGTTTTCTTTTTAAAAACCACAAACAACTGCACATAAATAGTAATGTATTCAAATCTGTGAAAAATGCAATATTTATGTAGAGGTTGTGTCATCATTTATGTTCATTAAGGGATTCACTAAAAGATACCATTTGACTTTGGTGCTTAAACCTTTGCATACAAATTCTGTCTCTGGAATTTGACATCTAGCAACAAATCAAGGCTTGAGAATGTTTCATGCATAGGCTAACTCAAATAATTAGTATATTATTTGAAATACTGCAAGGATAAATCTATATCTAATTCGCAGAAACAGATTCTTAATAGAAGTTGTTTGCCAATATTTGAATTTTGGAGAGGTTTTTATTTCAATCCATAGCCAAAACAAAAAACAGTTTTTTGAACACTTGGCTATATTTTTGGTATTCTTCATGATAAAATTATCCAGGTTTTTTCATTATATCATTATTACATAGTCCTTTGCATGTACTGTAAGTTCTTTATTATCTCAATGTAATTTTATTTATTGATATAATAATAATTTCTTTTTTAAAAAAACCCAGTCCCACTGGATATTTCTATCATGTTATTTTCCCCAAAACACTGAAGGTGCTTCACCTGGCATGCTGATTTGTGTCCTTTATTAGAAGGTTTTCAATTATTGCAAATTATTTGCCAATAAGGATGGCTTAAACCTTAGAATAGGCCTGTTAAACTGGCAGCCCATGGGTCGGATACGTCATGTGTATGCCACACCCACCACAGCTCCGCAGAGGCCAAAAACATCACAATACGACATGATCCAGCCTGTGCCGTGATCAAGTTTGACACTCATGCCTTAGCACTATGAGATCTGGTCTGCAAACAAGCAGACAACCAGAAGATGGCAGCCAAGAGCAGAGTTTATAGTACCTCTTTACTGCCTTTCGGGAAATCCAGATTTTTGCAGCCCAAATCTAGTATGGTAGTTTAGTTCATTCTAAATATTAAAACATAAAATTGCTGGAGTAGAAATTACCATATAGGAACAGATGGTTTGTTGATGAGAATGAATGAGGATTATGCAAAGTCATTAAAAGTTGTACTTATTATGAAAGGATGCTCATGTGGAACAGATCTGGCTTGAATGGAAGTAGTAATAACTCTCCCTTAGGCTTTTTAAAGTGACCCTGTTTCCACTGTATAGCAACAATCTTTTTTAATGGTAACTTATTTCACCAATCATAAACTGTTTCAGGAAGCGTAGGTCTCATTTTTCTCATTCAAAAATTATATGACTGGCAATTATCACTGGCAAAATCTTTAATAAAAATATCAAATGGTTTTGTTTCCAGTTCAATTCCACCTGATCCACTGATGATTGAACATTGGCAGTTGCAGGAGAGGTTAAAACAGTCAAGATGGCAGCTACAACTGCACAAATTCCCTGTTTTTATCCATGATTGCAACATGTTGTATCATGTAAAAAAGGACATGGCTTTGATCATGCAGTTACCATTATGACTTTTTTGACTTTTTCTGAGGTAGACAAACTTGGCCAATCAGCAAATCAAGAAAAAAATTAGGTGGTTAGTTTTTCACAATGCACAGAAGGTTTCCAATAATTTGATTAGGCAATTTTAAGCAAATTTATTTTAATTGTATGACTTTTATGGCTACCTATCTCATACAACAACTACCCAGATCTTACATGTGGTAAGATCTTCACTGATGATGTAAAACTATTCAACACCACCATCAATGCTACCATTCTTCAAAAAGACCTTGATTATGTGTCCGAATGGTTTAACAGCTGACTACTTGAAATTTCTACCAACAAATGCTCTGTCCTACACATTGGTTAAAAAAAAATATCTATATACCAGATACAAGCTAGGCAGATATGACCTTGTTGATGACCCTCACTTTGTCAAGGACCTTGGAGTTCTCATATCGAATGACCTAAGCACCAAAACTCACTGCAACAGTATTGCCAAAAAGGCTTTAAGAGTTGTAAATTTAATTTTACAAAGCTTCTCCTCTGGTAATACAAACCTTTGCTAGACCAATACTTGAATTCAGCTCCACTGTCTGGAATCCACACTGTATATCAGACATAAATACAATTGAGTGAGTCCAGAAGTATTTTACCAAAAGAGTACTTCTGTTCACAACAGAATACCCTACGCCACCGGACTTGAGATTCTAGGCTTAGACAACCTTGAACTACACTGGCTAAGATTGGACTTAAGCATAGTACATAAAATCATATGTTACAATGTCTTACCAGTTAATGAATATTTCAGCTTTAACCACAACAGATATAAACTAAATGTNAAATGTAAACCACTCCAAACTTGATTGCAGGAAGTACGATTTCAGCAACAGAGTGGTCAATGTCTGGAACTCACTACTTGATTTTGTTGTCACCTGCTCAAACCCCCACTTCTTTACCCTCAAACGCTGTTGACCTCACCCCATTCCTAAAAGGTCTGTAAGGGGTATGCATAAGTGCACAATAAGTGCCTACCATTCCTGTCCCATTGTCCCCAATTATTAGTTCCTATTTCTTGTTTTTAAATTTATGTTTATTCTTGTTTCTATTGTATTGTAAGCTTTAACAAATAAATAAAAATAAATAAAATAAAATAAAAAGATGATCTGCCAATTAAATAAATAAATAAAAAATACAATACAATAACTAGGGAGCTCATAACAATCCATAAAACATGGTTAAAAATAAAGGTGCCTGCCTTCAAGCCCCAAACACTAATGAACCCTCATCCTTGCCCAAACCTTGAGGGAATTCCAGATCTTCACTGCCCTCTGAAAGCTAAAAGGGAAGGGATTTCGGGTAGGAGGCTATTCCAAAGGGCTGGGACAATACAATGGAATGTGGGAATGACCTTGGAAGATGTGGGGGAAAAAGATGTTATCTAGAGAATTATCAAAAAGGGAGGACAACTGCACAACAGACAAACAAAGAAACTCAGAAAAGATCCTACCGAACTTATCAGTCTGTAAAAAGAGACAGCAGGAGATTTAAATTTTGAGACTTATAAGATTGGTATCAGCCTTGTCAGGTAGACCACACAGAAAACATAACTGGATGATCTAATTCTATTTTATTGTAAGGCTACATTAACAGAATTTTGCAAATCTGAAGACACAAACTTCTCATTGGAGGTTTTGACCTTTTGACCAATTAGGGTGGATTTTTCCAAAGTTTCTTTCTCTGACGGATAGTCCATTGGGGATTCCAGTCTCTCTTGTCTGATTGTTTCCTAGGCAGCATTTCTGTCCCTCATTCCCCATGGCCATTCACACAGTCCATTATAATTTTGGAACCAGTTGCAGCTTCTGAATGGTCTGCAAGGGATGCCCCTTGTATAGCACATGACAGTAATTCAAACAGAAGATAAATTATGTCATGGGTAACTGCAGGGGTGGGATTCAACCGATGTAACAACTGGTTCAGTGAGCGTGAGCTTTGTGGGAACACACAGCATTTGCAACTTATCTTCTTCTGCAAGCCCTGCATGTAAAACAGCTGATGCACAGCAATCTGCTGTGCTGTGTAAATCAGCTGAGCTGGAAAACTTGGAAATAAAGCATTGACTAGAGCCAGGGTGGGTGGATGGGCCCAACAGCTGATCATCAGAGCAAACTGGTTCACTCTCAGCTGATCTTCGGAGCTACTGATTCAGCCCAACTAGGTCAAACCAGTAGAATCCCACCCCTGGGTAACTGTGAAGCCTCCCAATCCAGCAATGGAAGTAATTGGCATACAAGATAAATATATACAAAGCTGTTAAGTGTGGGAAAAGATCGACTCGAGACCAGTTAGACTTCAGCTCTTTTTATTTCTCTTGCTGGACTGAATCTGCTGCTGAGCTGCGGCAGCTGTTTTATAGCAGCTGCTCGCAGCTTCAGCAAATGACAGTTCTTCAAATCTCCCGCCGACGGGTGGCCAATCAAATGCAGTATTTCAAGTAGCAAATATCTAACACCCCTCCCCATGTGGTCCAGTCCAACCCAATCAGGGCCCCTTACGTTACGTGTACGTAAATAGGCGGGGCTCTCTATGATTCCTACTGGGACCTGGCGCAATCCAGTTCGCGGTATTATCTTCGGGCTGTTTCAGACAGGTTTCCTGCGTTTTCCTGACTCCTCTGTGGAACCTCCTGGAAGGTAGAGTCAGCCATGCCGCTCCCGGCTTGGTCTATCCGGGTGGATTAATTGTAGTTAATATGCAGCGAGGAACTCGGACGCATCTCGTCATTTGCGTAGACAGTTTGGTGTGGCTTTTTGTTCCCTGCAAGTATCCTAAGCAGGGGGTTGTGATCTGTGATTAGAGAAAAAGTTCTGCCCGTAAATGTATTTGTGGAAAGCTTGACCCCTGTTATGGTGGCCAGCACTTCCCTCCAATTGACTTGTAATTTCTCTCTGCTTTAAATAGACGTGTTTTTGACTAGAAAGCGGATTGTGTTCTTCTCTTCCATCGGGTAATGTGTGGCTTGAGTATTGCCCAACACCGAACAGTGATGCCAATCGCAGGTAAGGTTAGTGGCAAGATTTTTGCTGTAATGAATTAAGTACAGAGTCCTGATGTCCAGTAAGGTCCTTCGATTCCCTGGAATGCGGTTTCTTCTCGTGCTCCCCGGTCCAGGTGGTTTTCTTATCCAGCAGCCGTGTAATGGTTCCGCTGTTGTTGCCTCTGTGGCAAAAAGACATTGGTAAAAGTTACATAATCCCAAAAAGCTGTAACTCTGTTTTTATTTCTGGGTCTGGGAGCTTCTTTGATTGCTCTGATTTTCTTTTCCATGGGGTGGATCCTTCTTTATCTATGACAATCCCAAGGAACTCAACCTTATCGGTGACTAGTTGGCACTTCTCTCTTTTCACTTTGAGTCCCGCCTCTTTAAATCTTTTGTAAGACTTCCTCTCTAGGTGGCTTCCAATTGTTTTTTGTCCCTGCTGCATACCAGTAAGGTCATTGAAATATGGTAACCCCCTTGATCTCCTGTAACAGGTGCTCCATTAGACTTTGAATACCCCTGGGGCCATGCTGAATCCAATTGCAGTCAGTTTTGCCATTTGAATGCCCCCCTGTGAGTCACAATTGTTTGTGCTCTGCTGTTTTAGGTCAAATGGCAATTGTTGGTAAGCTTGTGCAAGGTCGAGCTTTGGGAAGAACTTTTTCCTCCCCGCCAACTCTCAACTTCCTTTGGTCTCGCTGTAGAATTCACATGCCTCTTGATCGAAGCTTGAGAACTGTGGCGGCATATATGGTCATCTAGCATTTTGGTCCCAAATCTGGCCACACCATCGTTTACATCCCGGGGTTTTGCCGATGTTTGGCCATCTTGAAAACTGTGGGCCCACAAATGGATTAGGAAAATGGCTCTCCTTTCAGTTTTGATATCCTTGTAGATCATGGCTCTCGAGGAACATGAGGAATCTGTCGATGAAGAGTCCCAGTCCCCGCGCTAGGCGTGCCGGCTTGGTCGGCTGGTGAGGAGCTTGGGTGCCAGGTGGCGACGTTGCTGCTGGCCATCTCGTCTTTGCTCAGTCTTGTTGCCACGTGCTCATGGTCTCCTTTGGTCTCAGTATCCCACCTTCATCACCATGTGAAAAGATCGACTCGAGACCAGTTAGACTTCAGCTCTTTTTATTTCTCTTGCTGGACTGAATCTGCCGCTGAGCCACGGCAGCCTTTTTTATTGCAGCTGCTCGTGGCTTTCTGCCAATGACAGTTCTTCAAATCTCCTGCCGATGGGCAGGCCAATCCAAATGCAGTATTTCAAGTATGCAAATATCTAACAAAAGCCAACTCTCTTCTTCTCTAACCACAGCTGTTACCTGCTCTTGCAACAGGAGGCATTAGTACAAGAGGACCCCCAGGGGTGGGATATGACATGGTTAACTACCGGTTTGGGATTTACAAGCTTCCCTGCCCGCTATGAGCCGTGCGCCTGTAAATCGTCATTAGCATGCTATGTGCTGAGAAGCAGCCTTTGAATCAGCCCTCTTTTCTTGTTTTTTTAACTGCAGCTGTGCCTCATTCGGCAGTTGAAGTTGAAAACTCAGGAAATAAAGATCAGGTAAGAGCCAGGGTGGGCAGGTGGGCAAAAACATTAGCAGACATAGAACTGGTTCTATGACTGTTGCTTTTCAGAGCTGCCAGTTCTACAGAGGTGGACAGAACCGGTAGAACCCCCCCCTTCCCCCCTCCATCGTACATCAAATCTATATGTAGGAGCGATACTCCATCCCAGGTCAGAGTTGTCAACTCTTCTGAACCTGAGGGGACAAAAACCCGCAACCATTTCATCTTGCTAAGATTGAGTTGCAGCTGGTTTCTCCATATGCAGCCCTTATGGTTTCCAGGCACTGTAACTGAATAAATGGGACACATAAATGTTTGATTTTATCATCTTTGGTTGATATATGTTTATTACTTCACAATGAGAAAAGTTAGCTCTGTCACATTTGCAGTTTTCTAATCGATGTTATTGAATAGAGCCAAGTCTTCTGCCTCAGAATTTTTAATCCCCATCTGGAGGCTGGGAACAGAAGCTGCTTCTGTGGTTTGATGATGATGACTAACATAGAGAAAGGCTGTTTACAGCAGATCTCACACTTGGGTAACTAAAAAAATCATAAATTAAAAGTCCATCTTTGTAATGAGGCAAATTACAGAAACCAAATCTGTTTGCTCTTTTTCTGTGTTATGGTACAAATTCTTCTTGGAGATTTGAGTTCAAAAACTTGTTGGAGGGTATGCTCTTGAACATATGCAGAGTGTAAAAAAAAAATACCAAATAAGTAAGGAGCAGAAAGTCCCATTAGAAGGAGAGGGGAGGTGTCACAACACTTTTGCATTAGAAACACAGTATGGCCTTTGCTCAACTATGACTAAATTCTGGTAGGAATTTTTTAAACATTGTAGGAAGTTAGCACCCACCCCTCTCCTAGAAAATTGAAATAGCCTACAAATATTAAAAAGGCAGAATATTTCTTCTAAAAAGAGTAGAAGCAGAAACTCACCCCAGAAGCAGAATCTCATCCCCACCTTTGTTAATGGGTGGGCTATCAAGGCCTGGGCCTGAATACTTTAAGACCCGGCCCCACTGCACTTACGGATGCAAAGAGGATGTAAAACGTTAAAAAAAGCTTGCCATCCGTTGGAAAACGCTAAGTCTTCCATCCCGTTGGTAATGAGGACGACGATAGTGTGCAGCCGAATTGTGTACTCCACTGCTGGATACATGTTTCATGACGCTCGTATACTTGGTTGGAGTCGAGCTATCCTAGCCACTTGATGTTTCAAGTCCAGACGCAAAGAATTTTGAGTGTCTTGCACATCTGTGTTGGGAGAAGGCTGGATGAACTGTCCGCGCGTATGGGATGTTACACTGCGACATATACGGGGCATACAAAGGGTTCTACGATGCCGTTGATCATCCGCGTAAGACGTCCACTGGTTCTTCTCTGAAATTCCGTCTGGACCATCCCTCTCATAACTCCATCCGCGTGCAGCTGAAAACGGAAAGAGGGAGAAACGAAGGATCATGGACCGTCATATGGTCACAGCGGGGTTGGAGTAGCTCATGATAATAGAGAGAGGATGTAGTGACAGTATAAGTGCTTGTAGTAGAGCATGTAAACGGACGAAAACGTGTGATGTATCTGCGGAATGCTATCTTCAGATATTATAAGGATTCGGTGAGCTATGGTCTGAGAGGATAGTTGGTGTAGAAGGACACCTACCAGGGGTACTACGATATTTCTATAAGATGGCGGGGAAAAGGATCATCGGGAGTCTCATGTATGATCCAGGCAGCCCGTAGTGAGCGAGACCATCTTCTACCGTTGTCTTGGGTGCGTCCACATGAATCGTGAATGTGTTCTCCACCATTGGATCAAGACACAGTCCAGTATGGAGTACCTTGGCGCATGCAATTCATTCACGAGAAACCAAAAACCTTTCAGACTGTTCTGCCTTTATATACAGGAGGAGAAGGAGACGTCCAAGAGGCTGTGTGGTCGTGGTGGAGGATGGATCGAATGAGAAGAATGGAGTTTGAGGACTGTGAATGACCAGTTTGTTGTGGTGGAGCTGAAGGTAATGAAGACCGGCTCGTGCATGTTGTGTCCAGCACTTCGGAGCTGAAGGATAGGCCAGCGCGAGCCATGGTTGACAAACTTTGTAGAGTGTCTGAGACGGCCCAGGTTTGTTCCTTAAGTCGTCGCTAGCACCAAACTTTTCCGTCCCAACGCCTGGGACCCTCTGAACTGATAATTTTGGTTGCACTGATGGTCTCGTGCGCACCTGGTCTCTGGATAACCACATTATCAGAAGACAGTGCATGTATTTGTTGGGTAAGTGTGCCACACAAACTTACTGCGAATCAGCAAGAGGTTGGTCAGAGAAGTGCGGTGGCAGCCGTTGATCATTTGAAGCATACGAGTGATGTAGCTCCTGAAGTGCTCACCACCACTGTAAGAAAACATGGAGGAGAAGATGGTAAAGGAGAACGTGGGTATCAGGAGCGTGGAATCTTTACGCTCCACACCGTTGGAGTCGCTATAGAATGGGAAGCATGTGGGCCTGCTAAACAGTCTCCAAGCCAGTAAAGAGACTCGAAGGCCTCTCTATTTGACAGACTACAAGAGGCTTCTTCAGCATTCATCCTCTTTGCTTATTTGGTTATTGTGGCTGACGTACTAATGTTCAGTCGACAATCAATGCTCAGGTTCAACAGTTTGTCTTTTTAGCTTCAGTTTTATGCCCAGGTATATCAACGCAAGTGACCTCTAAGTATGGGCTAAGAAGCAAACTCTGCATCATGGGTTTCCCAGATCCAGATCTCCCTTCTGTATCCCAATTGTTCATACAAGAATTTATTTTGTCTTATTTTTTTGTTTTGTGCCCTACTCATCCATTTAGGGTTTTATGAGCGCCTTACTCCCTCGAACTTACATCATGAGCCCTTGACCTTCATCTTCCAATTTGAGTAGCCTGACCCTTTAGAATTCAGATGTAGCACAGTCTTTCTACCTATTCAGGCTCCAGGGCAATGTTACTGGTGTGGAGAACGTCGTGTAATGGCCATCTGATGCTCCATTGTACATTTGGTTTATCCATACTGATTTAACTCTTTCACTCACCATTGCAGCATGAGCCGAACATTTACTGTGAGGAGGCATTGTGAATTGCTTGCTGCATCTCTCCACAGAGCTTTCGATGCGCCACCCGGCTATCCAGATTTGTTGCAGAACATTTCTGTGTGACCGTTAACAAGGGAAATCTGGGGACAGGAGCCTGGGGAGATGGGAGGCTAAGGACTTATAAATGCTGATAGACACTGTTGGATGTACAGGCTCCCAACAGAGCTTCACGTGAAGGGAGAAGGCAGCGCGAACGCTCAGCGTGTTAGGACATCTGGTGGCAAGCTTCCCCAGTCTGGTTAGCGCAGTGTGTGAGTGGCTACAGACAGTAGTGATAGAGTATAATGGGATGCATTCCTTGAAGCTGGTGCGCATAAACCGAACTGATAGATTGGTGCCGAGTGAGAAGGTTTGGTGTGTCCACAATGAATAAGGGCATGGTTAATAAAGAGCATTGTTTAGTTATTAAAATTGTTGTGATCAATGAATATATTTGTTATTGATATTAAATGGTTCCATATGTTGTGGGCAGCTTGAGAGAGTTGGACGACATTGACAAGTCCCATTTAATCCTGTGCAATGAGTAGGTGGGGAGTCTGAGTCCGCGACAGAGCGTATCCTATCTATGTCCACAAGCATGCAACGCGGGTTAAACCTATTTTTCAAAGGTTTACCCATATATCTACATATGAGTAAAAGAATATAATGAAAGCCAATTTGTCTATAAGCAGAAGGTAAACGCGATTTATAACTTTCTTAGGGTTAATAATCTTTATGACTTTATTTAGTAAAAGCAAAATGAGACCAAGCTTTAGTGTCTTAAGCAAAGATAAATAAGCAAGTAAACAGACTCAGTCTCATGGCAGATCTCGAGTCACTCTGATTCATGTCCGATTGGTGGCTCAAGCAGTTAAGCAGGCAGGGACTGTTGGAGGGTGGCGTGTGCTTGAGTGCTGTCTGATGTTGCCATTGGCGAGTGCTTGCCGGCGTAGAGGATACGAACATGGGATCGGTGGTGTTTCGAGGAAGCTGGGCTGTAGCCGAGAGAGACTGACTCAGTCGTCCGTGAGTAGATTTGAGGATGCCCCTCATCAAAGGACTTGATGAGTGCAGCCCAATACTGATGACAGATTGTCCATTTGACGGGACGTGATGTGGGTGTAGAGAAGAGGAGTGTGGGCTTGGACTGTCTTGGTCGGCATCTGGTCAGGAGTGTGTCATGCGCAGTGAAAGATGAGACCTGTAGCCTGGCACTGGGGAAGAAGTGCTGTGTTATTGCGGTGTGGAACTCCTGGTAGTCGTAGTCCTGTAGTGAGGCTGGTTGAAAGCCGTTGGAAGGCGTGTGACAGCGCGTGGTGAGGAGGCAGACCTGGAGCTGGTCGGGGTAGGGCTGCAGCCTTCAGCTGGGGTGGCTTTGGAGGATCGTGCAGAAAGTGCTTGAGTGGTCTTGCTGTTTCATCACCTGTTTCATCCGGGCAGGTCCCTCAGGGTCTGACTTCATGTAAGGTGATGGAGCTGTTCCGGCCTGAAGGATGCTCATAGTCCAGATGGGACCAGCTGAGAGAAGAGTTCTGTGCTGGTCTTCAGTTTGGTCCCGATCTCCAACTGAGCACACTGTGGTTCTGGCCCTCCAGTCTGCCTCTCTTCCTGCATCCTCTGAGCTGGGTGAGGGGGGGTGGTTGGCCTCTGGTGTGTTCGCTGGCTGTTCTTCCTGGCATTTTGGACAGCAGGCATCATTCTCCCCACGGGAGTTCCTCCAATAGGTTCTTGCCGGGCTATTGTGTGATGCACTGTCGAAGGGTCTCTTGCCATGCGGGCCCCTCTTGAAGACACCTGCCTGGACAGGTAGGCTGGCTCCTGGCAGGAAGAGACTGCTGGCTTGGGTCTGTTAGAGGGAGAGGGAGGTAGTCTAAAGGGGACTGTCCTCGAGGGGTGCGCGGATCTCACCCTCCAGGAAAGCGTGCGACTTTGGCCATGACGTACATTCTCGGCCGTGTCGAGTAGGCTTGACAGGCGGCGCTGCCCAGATATTCTGTGAGGTTGTAGCGTCTCAGTACCAGTGTGCAGTGTGGCTGTCCACCATTCCCAGAGGTTACTGTGCGCAATGTACCCCAGGCTCTCGTATCTTGTTCTCTCCCAAGCTGCCTCTATCTTCTTGGTGTTGCGAATAGAGTTTGTGAGCCCCTTTGCTTCCAGAGGTACGTCGTTCTCCCTCAGCCATGGTCCAAGGACCTCATCTTCATGGCTCCTTGAAAGAGCTGGGGGGGTCGTACGGTTTCCGTCTCTCCCTTCTACCTTCCCTGCTCTTGCCTCCTCGGCAGTTGGCTTCAGCAAGGCGCTTGCGGGGGCCTTGAGCAAGCAGTGGCCTTCAGGGGCTTCAGCAGGCAGGGCCTGTCGGGGGCTGCGAGACAGCGAGCCTTCAGAGGGCTTCACAGGCAGCAGGCCTTAGGTAGCCAGAGGCCTAGCGGTCAGCAGCAGGGCAGGCTTCACAGCAGGCCAGGGCTCAGCACGGCTGTGAGCAGTGCTGGAGGGTGGTAGTGCACCACGAGCAAGAGCAGCAGCAGCAGCTTCAGAGTCAGGTTGCCAGGGGTGGGTATGCTGGTTCTGTCTTCTTGCGCAGGGCATGAACAAGAATAGGCACCGCTTCTACGTCGTTGCCTGGACTGAACGAACCATGGATTTCCTGTAGATGTGTATGTGAGCGCAGACGTTCTTTCCCCTGTATCTGAGTGCATGTGTGGCTGCTATCCTTTGATATCCGCCGGAGCTGATGCAGGATTCTATACTCCCCGCCATGCGCACTGACGCTTTGCATCTGAGAGTATACATCCGCGCGCATCCCCTTTGTTTCCTATAAGGTTGTACGTGATTACGTCCGCTTCCTCTGCATATGCCATACCGCCCCGTCGCTAGCTTCTGCTTCGCAATTCTCCCCGGAAGCCCTTGAGGTGTCATCCGATTCCATCCGCTGCATTTCTGCTGAGGCTGTCTATGAACATCTGCTTAATCATCCCTTTGTTACATATACCCCCATGCGTCTTTTCCGTTTCTGTTTATTGCGAATTTTGCCACTTTTGGAGCGGCATGACACATGGATGTGAGCACCCCTGAAATTTCTTGTCCGCGTGTTGTCCTTTGGCATACTGTTTTAGCAGAGTCGGTCAGCCAGTGACCTAGCCGTTTACATAACAGGAGATTCCAGGTAAAGCGTTATAGCAATTGCCAAAGCCCTTTTTAAAGGGGCATAAAGACACCCAGCAAGGCATAGACGCAGAGTCCTGGATACTGCAGGCAGGAGCCTACAGAGTTGCCCCTGGGATGGGAGTGGCTGACAACCAGATGTTGAGAATCGAGCAAGCTCCGGGATTAAATCCCAACCAGAGGATAAAAACCCAGCACTCTCAGCACCTCAGCCCTCTTTTTTCGGTGATCTGTGGTTACGTGCATCCTGGAAGCAATTGTGATCACCCTTTTCTGGAGCCCTCCAGGCCATGTGAGTTCCATGTCCCCCATTTAGAACACTATCGCAGAGCACTTCCAAGCAGCCTCCATGTTTCCAGTGTCTTTTTCCCCACTTGGAACTGAACCCAGAAGGATATTTCTTTCAACAACATAAAGTGGATTGGGGAATATATTGCATACAGAAGCCTCATATTTAAACTACATCATGAAAATATGAAGGGAAAGCACAAGAGTGAAATAGGAAGTTCCTTTTGTTTCTTAAACAGAAAGGCTCCTTTAATGAACATAAGGATAGATGAGACACAGAAACAGAGACACCAGGCATGAGGCAACTCACAGATACAAGGAGATGATAAAGTCACCTATAGTTATTAGTCAGCTCATCTTTCTTCCAGTGAAAGCATCTTTCTGTTCCTGAATTTGCCAAGACAATGAAAAAAAAAAACGCAACTGTTCCGCCTTGCTGGGCTTGAGTTGCAGTTGCATTCTTCATATGCAGCTCTTATGATTTCCAGGCACTATAACTAAATAGGGACACATAAATATTTGTCATCAGAGCCTGATCTTTCTAAGACACACAGGTATCAAACTCATGGCATCACATTGCCGTCACATGACATTTTGTTACTTTTTTTCCCTTGGCGGAGCTGGAATGGATGTGGCCTGCATGTGATGCATATGGCCCAGGGGCCACCAGTTTGACACCCCTGTTCTAAGAGGACCAACCTGGGCCTCACAGGAGATGCAGGGGGCATTGATGACACATGTCATAATACATGCTACAACCTTGGCCTTCAGACAAATGTCTAATGCAAGCACAAATCATGGTATCTGCACATATCATCTTATACATTGTCTTTAAAGCCCCTGTCACACTGCACCAACGGATGCAAAGAGGATGTAAAACAGTTAACGCGATATACTCACTGCCTCCGTTTTGCTTCCTCTTCTATCCGTCCAGCATCCGTTTATTGACGATTTCATCCGCGCTCCACAAAAGTTTTGAGCTGCTCAAAACTTTTGCGCGGAAAATGTATCAATTCGTCTGTTCTGCATCCGCTACGGATCCGCTAGCATCCGTTATGATGTATGCATCCGTTATGCATCCGCTATATCACTAGGCATCCGTTTCCGCATTCTGCGCAACTCGCATCCGCTCGGACGCAGGGAGGAAGCGGAACAGACACGGAAACGATGACAGAACGGATGCAAGCGGAGCGACAGAAACCAAAGCGTTTAAAGAAAACGTTCGCAGAGGGGGACCTATCTCGGAATTAAGGATGTCTACAGGATGCCTAGAGGATGCCTAGAGGTTGCAAGGGACACCTATACTGCCTATAAAAAAGGCGGGAGCAACACATCTGCGATCTCACTTTCAGACCAGCAGCCTGCGGTGTGGACCTCTGCAGCCTTCATCTGCCTCTTCCACTTCTTTTTTCACAGCATCCAGTCATTGTCCACCGTGATATAACACAGTCCTTGATGGCAGCACATCCTTCTGCAACAGTGTGAACTATCTACAGGCTCTGTGACTCTCTACGAAGAAAAAGAGGCAGCCAAGAAGCGTCTGGTACGAAGATGGGTTCGACCAGAAGAGCAGAGGAGGACTGTACAACAAGCTGATGGTGGGAACTCAGGAATGAAGACACTCGGCATTCCAGAACTTCATGGATGCTCCAGCCATGCTGACGAACTTGCTGCAGCGCCTGACACCCAGGGTTTGACCAAGACAAACACCCAACTTCCGGGCCCAGCCTGGAACCGGGTCAAGGTGGACTCACTCTGCGCCACCTTGGCCGGCAGGATCACCTACAGGAGCATGCAGTACGGCTGGAGGGTGCCCACACAACACCATCGCATTGTGGGTCAGAGAAGTGGTTGCAGGCCATCATCGAAGAATACAAGGAGGAGCTACCTCCCGTGGCCCCTCACTGGGAAGAAGATGGAAGAAAGTTGCAGAGGCAGGGTATCAGAAGTGGAAACTTCCACACACCGTGTGAGCCATAGATGGCAAGCACATGGCCTGCAAAGCGCCAGCCAAGTCGGGGTCCACTTAGTTCAACAATAAGGCTTCTTCAGCATCATCCTCTTCCCATGGTCGATGCTTGACTACAAGTTCATGTATATCGATGCTTCAGGCAGCGGCTCATCTTCAGATTGCCCAGGATACAATGCCAGTCACATCAAGGGAGGAGCTGGAACGCAACCTCATTGTGGCCTTCCCAGATCCAGAACCCCTGCCAACGACACAACAAGATGTGCCTAACTTAATCGTGGGATGACGCCTTCTCCCTCACAACCTACCTTCATGAAGCCCTCACCTCCGACTCTTCACCCGTTGAAGAGAGGATCTTCAACTACAGGCTGTCCAGGCAAGGGCAGGTGGTGGAGAATGCCTTTGGCATCCTGGCCAAACAGGTTCCAGGTACTTCTCACCACCAGCAGCATCGCCAGAGACTGTGAGGAGGTCGTGGGAAGCTTGCTGCATCCTGCACAATCTCATGCGCACCCGCTACCCGTCTTGCAGAACAGGCTCGTGGACCTCCAACAAGGCAATGGGGACATGAGCCTGGGAATGGAGGCAAGGCGAAACCTTGATAGGACACTTCAGGATGTGCAAGGCCCCAACAGAGCCTCACAGTGAAGTTAAAGAAGCAGGCTCAAACCTCCTAAACACTGATTGCAACTCCCCAGCTGGAGCGGTGGAGTGGGCAGGAACAGGATGATAGGATGCTTATGGATGGCTTTTCTTCAGCCTGTCTCATCAACACTGATGAGATTGGCCTGTATGTTGATTGGCCCTACAATGAACAGGGCATTTAATTAAAGAGTTGTGTTTATGTTGACATGTGTGGATGATTGATTATATTGTTATTGATAATAAAGGGCCATAGGTGTGGCACCTGAGGTGGACCATACAGTCCCACTATGGCTTGCACTGAGTTTATCTAATCCCACAGCTATTACCCATTCCCCAAAGGTATCCCTGCCCATCCCACAGGTATCCCTGCCCATCCCAACAGCTTATCTTAACCAGCCCACAAAGCATGCAAAGGCTTAAAACCATTTCTAAAAAGTTTCCAGCAAGACTTTATTTAAAAAAAAAAGAAATGAAGCAAGTATGGAATTCAAAAAATAAGGACTTTATTAACAACAAGCTACGTAAGACAAAAATGGGTCTTGTACCCTCTTGGTCGTTCCAGTCTCAGGGTGAAGGGTACAGGTGCTGTGGAGTGGCTGGTGCTGGAGTGCTTGTCATCAGCTCTCCAGAAGCGTCATAAGCGTCCCAGAGAGCGAGCCCGTGCTGCCAGGAAGCCCCAGCAAACCAGAGTTGAGGGCCAGGGGCGGGATGGTTAGCCCTGTTC
>BHFT01036429.1:0-21367 GCA_004320025.1 Laticauda laticaudata | reverse complement strand
GCCCAAGAGACCCAGGCGGGAGCGGCAAGGCTGACTCACCCTTCCAGGAGGTTCCATGGAGAAGACGCAGAGAAAAGAAGATCCTGACCAAACCAATGGAAGACCAGGCTGAGACTGAGCTGCGCAGGTCAAGTAGGACCCACAAAAGCCCCACTTACCTGCATGACTACATTACGCACATAGGACGAAACCAAGAGAGGAGGGGTGTTGTGAATAAAAATTAGAATACTAATTAAAAATACCTAAATCTGATTGGCCGAAGAGGCTGCAATAGGATTGGATAATAAAATACCATTGCAATTGGCCTGCCTGACAGTGGGAAAGCTTAAAGCCGCAAGCCGCAAGCAGCTGCTATAAAATGGGCTTCCACGGCTTCGGCAAATGTTCTGTTACAAGTCACTGAGTTGTTATAATAAAGAGCTGTTTGTTGGAACATCGGTCTCGCGTACCTTTCTTCTCAGAACAGAACAGGAATTAATCAAAGAAAAATACCCTAGATGGAAACTTTAAGCTTTGCTTTGCAGCGCACACAAGCAAAGTTAAAATGAACCTGTGTAAGTGATTCAATATATTGTGCTGCACTACACAATATGTAGCTCATGTTGAAAATAGCAGCCATGATCTTTGCATGCTGTGTGATTTAAGAATATCAAGTTCAACTACAACATGGTTTATTTGGGCACAGCATACTTTATACATATACTTGCATTAACCAAGGTTTTTGGTTTAGACTGGTATGAATCCAAGCAATGTGTAACATATTATACATGATGAGGCTCACTGAAATCCACCCTGGGTGCTGTTATTCACATGAAGTTTATCCACAAATAATAATTTGCCAGAGTCTACATCTGACTGTCCAAACAAAGTCCAATAAATTAACCTAGATTGACAGTAACATCCCAAGGAAAGTGAGCTAAAATGAAATACTTTTGCCCCACTGAGGACTCCAGGTTCAGAAGGGCCCTGTGCTTGTGAATTCTTCAAACATTGCATGGATAAATAAGGCACAGTTCTTCATTAGTAATTTGAACTTTGTGAATTCCAGGAAAAGCTGTTATGAGCCCAGGCATTATAAAGAGCATGATTCAATTGTCCACCAGATTTCACTCTTCCTGAAAATTTAAATACTTGCTGGCTCCAAATAAACCAAATTTTGCTCCTCCCTTCGGACGACAAAATAGGATTGCAGGGAGAAATAACCTGATATTTCTTTTAAAGTTACTGATGGCTCATAAGGAGGGGAAACTTGTTTTAGAAATGCAAATTACTGTTAAATTTGGGAGTTAAATTTTTTAAATATTTGATATAAATATGGACTTTTGTGCCGATGCATAGAAAATATACAACAGTAAATATGAAGATGGAGCAAAAATTGATAGATTCCTTCATCTCTTCTCTAAGAGGTTTTCAGAAGCAAAGGAGAATGAAGGAGGTACAAATTTGGTAAACACTGTCAAACACACAGTGGAAATGGCTTGCAGCCAAATCAGAATTAAAACGTGTTTACTAGCCAAATTCACTCTTATTATTTTTCGTGCCTTTTATAAAGCAAATATTTGCCTCACCATTGTGTACTTCACTTTTGTTAGAAAATTCAAAAGCCAAATTCTCCTATTTAGTAAATAACTCACTCTAAGTAAATAACAAGCATGCAACATAATTGCTTAACAAGTCTTACAAAGAGGGCAAAACCCCAGTTCATATATCAACACCAATTTCCCCATAGACTGAACAGTTTTCTCTTCAAGTTCCAATTTACAAGACGGATATTTTAGCCCAAGCTAATAAAAAACTTAGCTAATCTGGAAATGTTTAACTTCTGAAAAGAGTAGAAGTAGGATATAATTGGTCAAATATCTGAAAGTGGTCAGGCAAAAGAGGGCAAGAATCTAGCTGTTCCAGAGTACAGTATCAAAACCAATGAATTAAAACTATAAGAACAGAGATTGAAACTAGACATCAGAAGGCACTTTCTGACTTTATCAGCCATGGGAAGAAGCTGCCACATTAAATGTTGAGAGTTGCTTTGCTGGAGATTTTTAAATGGAAGTTGCATGATCTGGTGGATCCCACACTGAGTAGAAGGTTGGATGATATCCAAGATGTCTTTCAATTCCTTTGCTTTCCTGAAACTATTTTTCAATTTCCACAGTCTAGTTTGAAGGAATGAAGAGCAGCAGAAGTCCCAACAAACCAGACAATATCTTTCTGAAATAATTGCACCTAGATCACCTTTGTATAAATTCATTTTGGGGGAAGGGGATTGCATTCAAATCATTGTTGACTTTTGGTGACTGCAGTTTTCTTGGGATGACTTCAGAAGTGGCTTGCCATTGCCTTTTTCCTAAGGTTGAGAGAGTGTGACTGGCTCAAAATCATCAGCTGGCTTTGTGCCTAAGACAGGACTAGAACTCACAGTCTCTTACTTTCTAGACTGGTGCACTAACCACTACATTAAACTGGTTCTCTACAAATGCAATATATCAATCATAATACCACCCATTTGAACTGTCCAAGATCTGTCATCATGGCATTAACTGCTATGGATGCATCTGTCATCCTTGGGACCTTCTTGCATCCTGTAGCCTTCCACCTATGATTAAAACAGGTATCTGGAAGTGGGACATACTTCTGGCCAATGAGATAAGATTGAACTGGATGTACCATTGTTTGGATCTAATTAATCAGCTTTTACTTTTCATAAATTTTCTACTGAGCACATTTTCACTGTAAACCTTTTTTAAACAATATTCCTTTTGATCATGTTACAAAAAGTGCAGTATCCAGAAAAGTTTCTTCTTCCTACTTCCATTATTTTGTTTGCATGCAGTGGTTAATTTCTTCTTCAAAATGACCATGACAGATGTTTTCCTTATTACTGTATTTTTTGACTAAATTTCAAATTTCAAGGCATTTCACCAACAATATGACATGCAAATATTCATATCACTGGGATGAAGCAAGAAATACCTAAACATTGGGAGATTAGGATATCATATATTTTTTTAAACAAAAACTGATCCTAAGGCACTATATTTCTTACTTCTGAGTTTCTTGTATATGCACTGTTTCTTCACTGAGCAGATGTGCATTCCTGGTTCTGTATTTGCTAATGCCATTCTTTTTAAGAAATCAGAAAAAAAACATCTCTCTCTATTGATCCGGATGGAATATGTGCCTACTTCTTAAAAAAGCTATCTACTGCCATAGCCGAACCTCTAAGCATAATCTTTAAAAAAAATTTCATGACCAGCTCCTTGCCAAACCTATGGTCAGAAGCCACAGTCATCCCCATCTTCAAAAAGGGAGACCCCAGTCTAGTTGAAAATTACAGACCAATCTCCTTATACTGTGTCACCCGTAAAGTCATGGAATCAATTATTAACCAATCCATTATCATCCACTTAGAGACAAACAACCTATTCTCTAATAAACAATTTGGTTTCAGAAAAAACTATCCTGCAATCTGCAACTCTTACACTGCAAAAACATATGGACGACACAACTCGATCAGGGCAAAACAATAGACGCAATCACCATAGACTTCTGTAAAGCCTTTGATTCAGTGATAGATGACAAACTACTCCTAAAACTAAAATCTTATGGTATCTCTGGACACCTGCATAACTGGATAGAAGCATTCCTGTCAAACAGCAACAAATGGTCAAAAGTGGTGGAAGTTCTTCATCAAGTTCTTTACCTGTCATAGAGTTGGTATGTCCCCCAAGGCAGTGCTTCTTTGGTCTAGTTCTCTTCATACTCTACATAAATGACCTCTGTGATTCATATTAAGAGCAACTGCCTCTCTCTTTGCTGATTGATGTTAAAGCTATCTTCAACAGCCACAACATACTGCTATCCTCCTTCAAAAGACCGTTGAACTATGTGGATCAGAATGGTCAACAAATGGCAAACTTAAATTTCATCTCAAATAAGATAAATGCCTGTCTTACATATTGGCAAAAAAAATCAGAAACAATACAAGCTGACATAGTCAGACCTTGGTGACGATCAAGCTCTGCTACTAAGGACCTTGAAAATAATACATCTCTTCCTGATCTAAGTGTTTAGAGCCCACCTTGTAACTATCATAGCCAAAAATGGTGTTAAGAGGTTGTTAATAATTTCCGTACATAGTCTTTTTCTCTGAGTAATATCACACTAATCACTAGAGCATCCACAACATTTGCTTTAGTCCATTACTCGGAATTACAGCTCATCAGTTGGATCCAATTACCTATCTGATCTTAACACAGTTGAGAAGTTCAGAAATAATTTTGCACAGAGAGAGTTCTCCACGTCGTCTACTTGTTGCAGAATACCTTATGCACCAGGGCTTGATAAATTCTGACCTAGAAATCTAAGTATAGGATTAATTTATCTATTCGCAATGTCCTACCTGTCAATGAATACTTCAGCTTCAACCATAACAATACAAGAGCAAAAAATAGATACAAACTCAAGGTAAATCTCACCAAACTTGATTGCAGGAAATACGACTTCAGCAACAGAGTGATCAATGTCTAGAATAATCTATCTGACTCTGTGGTTTCTTCCCCAAACCCCAAAAACCTTAACCTTGTACTGTCTACTATTGACCCTTTCCTAAGAGGTCTGTAGAGGGCGTGCATAAGTGCACCAACATGCCTACCATCCCTGTCCTATTGTTTCTTTTATTTTTCTTATATGTATCTATGTATTCATAACTATGCTTTTACTTATACCTATTATCTTGTAAGCAATTGACAAACCAAATAAATTAAACTAATAAATTAATTAAATAAATAAATAAAAAATGGTATCTACCAAATTTCAGTTACTTATTCAGAATAAATTTTCATTTATCAATGGCATCTTTAAAAGCTTAGGCAATGAGTAAGCAGATAAAGTACATTACATATTTTATCCTTTTAGTTTCCAGACCCATTATTAAGAGCTGCAAGAAAGGTTCTTTTGAAGACACCATCACTTATGTTTACTAACTTATCAAGAAGAAATTCTCTGCCAGAGAGCATGACTTAAGTTTCTGGCTTCTCCAATCTCACCATCAATCAGTATATCCTCCCAGGTTGCCAGTTTTGGGTCTCTGTATGAACAATCCATCTCTCCTTGTGACTTATGGCCACAGTAAAGATCTGATTTTAGTATATTGGTATATTGTTTTGAAAGTAAATGAATATGATACGGAAAGGAGATATATAGAAGATCTTGTATAATTTAACAGAGCAAAATCATCTTGCAAATATTGCAAATTTTTTTTTGTTTTCTTCTTTAGACAATCACAATTGCAAATTTTGGCGCTTTAGCACTGGGCCATTATAGTTGATTTCAAAAGGAGGGGAAAAAAGCTAATCAAAATTAGGCATGATTAGTACTTGGAAGTACTAATTGTTTAGCTATCTCTACAGTCTAGAGAAATAGTCATAATTATACCCAGTGATGGGATTAAAAAAATTACTACTGGTTCTGTGGGTGTGGCTTGGTTGGCGTGGCATGGCTTGGTGGCCATGGCGATACTGTAACATCTCCATTCCCACCCCACGGGAAGGTTATTGCAAAATCTCCATTCCCTCTCCACCCCACTAACCTGCTTTCCAGCTCTGTGCAGGGTAACAAAAAAAAAACAATCCAGCCAGTTTCTCTCCAGCAGTTTGTTCCAATATTGTCATCAAAGGGGTAGGGAGATTGCTGAGTGTTATGTTTGAAATTTTAATTCTGTAGGCTCTTGGAAGAACCAGGAATGAGCTGGATGCAGTGGTGGAATTCATTTTTTTTTACTACTTCATGTGTAAAAATGTGGCTTCATGGGCGTGGCAGGGGAATGATACTGCAAAATCTCCATACCTCCCCACTCCTGGGTGAAGGTTACTGCAAAATCACCATTCCTTCCCCACCCCACTAACCTGCTTTCTAGCTCCATTCTCTCGTGCAGGGCAACAAAAGAAGACCCAGCCGATCAGCTGGGATTCGAGAGGCAGAGAATAGATGGGGGCAGGCCCAATCAGAGGTGGTATTTGCCATAACTGGTCAGAACCTGCTGAATACCACCTCTAATTATATCCCTGTTAATTTGGTTCTAAGCTACCATGAGTTACTTACCCAATTATTTATTTCATATCATCATGAACATGCCACAACATTCAAGAACACTGTTTAGTACTTTGAATAAGTTGTAACATAGGTAAGTTTGGCTTATTTATATTTTTATATTTAAACAATGAATATATTATTCTTATATTTAATAAATGATTATGAAATGAAATATCTGTAAAGATCTATGTGTGATTGATTAAAGTCAACACTGAAATAATATTTTAAATAATTGCAAAGTTCACCATCATAAATCTAAACAATGGAAGGGAAAAAGAGTCGCGCTGGATGATAGGAAATTGAACTTGAGTATGTTTTTAATGCAGAACAATTTTCTTTCTGCATTCTGATATTGTTCTTAGCATTCATTCTACTTCATAGATCTTTCCAAGGTAGGATAAGTAGAATATAGATGCTGGAGAAAATAGGACACAAACAAGGCTGATTTTTCTGAATGTATTGGTCCTTCAGAATTTCACTTTTTCCAAAATATCAATACCTTTTTTTTGTATTATGTGGTAACCAAAATTTTCTCTCTGTCAATGCATCCTATGATTGCTAATTGAAGCACAATATTATTAAGCACCCCGGCTTTTGCTATTGTATCCCTCCCTTCATTAATTTCACTTGAAGAAGCATGGGTTTAGAAAGAGTGGAGGATTGTGGGGTTCTTGTCAAATCTGTGACTAGGATAATGAGTTTTTCAAAAAAAAATGTGAAGGAAAAAGAAATCCAACAATTTCTGAGAGGAAGTACATTAGCATCTCTATTGAAAAAGGCCAAGTGGGAGGTGTCTTTTCACATCTTTCTTTTTGAGCTATTAATATGTAGAAGGTTGCACTTTGCTGAAGTGGTTATTATACAAAAAAAAAATCCTCTGTCAGAAATCTTTTGATGTCTTCTTAATGACATTTACCTTCATATCTCAGTTGTCTTGCATTAACTAGGATGAAAAATAATACTCTCCATCAATGAGAATTTCTCCCAAATGTTCCGCTCCTTTAAAACAATTTCCAAGCAACTTTTCTTTCATCAAAGTTAACAAGAACAGGAAAATCTGAGATGGTTTCTGCCCAGTATGACAAGAAACTGTATATCTATTTGTGTAAATGTTCCAAATTATTGCATCCAGTTTGCACAGGAACATATGCAGATTCTCCAACTTTCTAGTCTTTAATTTATTAATGTTCTCTGACACCCAGAAAAACTTATTCGGGTATGAATTTGAATGAAGAATTCAAGTGTAAGTCTGATCATCTATTCCTGAGGCAGGACTTAGCAAGGGTAGAGCAGCAGCTGTGAAATCTTTATCTGCTTTTCTGTATGACACCTTGATAAGGCAATTACAGCATAATAATTACTGTAACAAGTGGCATTACAGGAAATTATTGTCATGCTCCCATTAAAATAATGCATAATCATCAGCAAGTGTATTCTAGAATCCCAATCAGCATCTCCCAAGCCACAGCTAACTCAGGGAGAAGCATTCAGAAGTAGGACAATAATTGGCAATGCACTGAGAAAAGAAATAGAAGACTAACGAAGCCTTTGCTGCAAATGATTAGCTATCCAACAAGGTTAATCCCCTGATGCAGAAGATACAATTAAAATACAAAATTCCTCTCTCTCCCTCCCTATCTTCCCCAGTATGGTGTAGTGTCTTTTTATCATGTAATAGTGTTGTTTCAGGCAATTGTATAGTGTTGAGACCAGTTCCTTGAAGATTAGCAATTATAGAAGAACTACCCCATAAATAATAATACTTCTAATGCTGTACAAAGGTTGCAGCCCCACCCCCCTTCTCAGCATGCAATTACTTAATTTTTCAAGTAGAGATCAGAAATAATGAGTATGTGATAATTGATTGCTAAATAAATCACTGAAAAATATTCCTGCAAACTCAAGTCAAGGCTTCCTTTGTATCCAGAGTAGATGGAGGTGATGTGATTTTCATTCAAGATTATGTCCCCCTCCCCAAACCATAATATGCAAAATGATGTTTATTTATCTGGATTATATTATGCTGTCTTTTTGAGATGGGTCAGTTATCCATCTATTTTGCCATTGCTTCTATGCTGGCCCTTGATGGTTTCCTATAGTTTCCTGATTCAGACTGAGATCCCCAGAGCTTTCTTTATCTGGAACTGCTGATATTTTGCACTATTGAATTATGATTCCATGCCTACTTTAGGCAAAGAATGAAATCAAAGTGCAAGTACAACAAAGATAAAGCATAGTTCTGTGACTTCAAAGATTTGAAACCAAGGGGGAAGGAGAATAAGAAATGGAGGAAGAGGACTACACAGTTTTCTAGAAGCTGAAGAAAAGACTTTGACATGAATGGACTTTTTTCACTGTCTTCTCACAGTTTGATGCAGCCCAAATATCATTTTGATGATGGGATGGAATGAGATGCGATGGGATGTGGAGGAGAGGGGTAAAAAAGGGAGCAGAGGGAAGGGGATAATGAAATGAGAATAGCTATGAATGAGATGGAAAATAGAATTATTCTCCAATTCAGGTTGAAATCAAAGTCATGTTAGTCATTCATATTCCTTCACAACTGATTTGGAGAAGTAATTTTGCTGTATCAATCATTCTGCAAAAATAAAAGGCCAACTGGATTTTAGATAAAGATGTAAATTTAAAAACCAAAAAAATAAGTAATACTTTGGATTGGCATGATCTGCTCAAAAATTTAGAAAAAAAATCTGTGCGTACTTAAAGAAGAATGTATCCAAAAAGAAGCATACATGATTAGGGGGCTGGAGGCTAAAACATATAAAAAACAGTTGCTGGAATTGGATATATCCAATTTAATGAAAAGAAGGACATGATAGCAATGTTCTAATATCTCAGGGGCTGCCTCAAAGAAGAGGAAATCAAGTTATTCTCCAAAGTACCTGAGGGCAGGACAAGAAGCAATGGATGGATGGATGGATGGATGGAAACAATTAAGGAGAGAAACAACTTAGAACTAAGAAGAAATTTCCGGACAGTTACAACAATTAATCACTCGAACAATTTGCCTCCAAAGTGTGAACCGGTAGTTTTTAAGAAGAGATTGGACAATCATTTATCTGAAATGGTATAGGGTTTCCTGTCTAACTAGGGATTGGACTTGAAGATGTCCAAGGTCCCTTCCAACTCTGTTATTCTATTCTATTCTATTCTATTCTATTCTATTCTATTCTATTCTATTGTTCTNATTCTATTCTATTCTATTCTATTCTATTCTATTCTATTCTATTGTTCTGTTCTGTTCTGTTCTGTTCTGTTCTGTTCCGTTCCGTTTCGTTTCGTTCCGTTCCGTTCCATTCCATTCTATTCAGCAAGTTGCTTATTAAAAATCATACTAACAATTGACATTGAGGTCAACTTCAGAATCACCAAGACAAGCTCTGCATTTGGTAGATTACTGCCAAATTGGCAGACTACTGACCAACATGTGAGCCATGAAGTAAGCTTTGCTACAAAGATCCAAAGTCTACTGAGCAATAGCACTAACTTCTCTGATGCATGCAATTGAGACTTGGATTATATACAGGAGGCATATTAGGCAATTTAACCATTTCCACACAACCTGCTTCAACAGCCTTTTGAGGAGCCAGTGGCAAGACAAGGTGGCAGACACAGAAGTCCTCCCCAGAGCAGGCCTGCCATCAGTTCATACTTGGCTGGTCAAAGCCCAGACATGCTGGGCAGGCCATGTTACAAGGATGCCAGACCACCGCATCCCCAAGCAGGTCCTCTATGGTCAACTGTCTCAAGGAAAGCAATTACACAGGGGATAAAGGAAATGATACAAAGATATGTTGAAAGTCCCTGGATATTGACACCACCTTCCGGGAAACTCTGGCACAAGTTCGATCAACATAATGCATGTTGATCCATCAAGGCTGCCAGACATTTGAAGACAGAAGGATAACCATAGCACAAGAGAAGTGAGCACTCTGCAAAGCCAGAGGTGCAAATGCTACAACAGTGGTGCCTGCACATATCTGCCCAATATATGGCAGAATATTCTGTGCCCATATAGCCTTACCAGTCATCTGTGGACACACCGTGGAGGGCCGACAATTTGCTAGAGGTCAAGATCCTCTTTGAAAATAATGGATGAATATCATCATCATCATTATATTAAAAATCCACTATTGGAGCTATTTTCACCATTATGTAATTATGAAAATGATGCCAATTTCTGTAAGTTATGTAAATTATAGTCTTTGGAAACAAGGACTTGTTTGCTATTTTAAGGGTGAAGTGTTAAGTTGAAATATTGAACTTGAAAGATGATATTAAATTAAATGTTCACTGTTCCATTGGTCTTCTACAGAAGGGGTATCCAACCCTGGACCATAGACTGGTACTAGTCTATGGCCTATTAGAAACTGGGCTGCACAGCTGGATGTGAATGTGCAAAACCAAAACCATCCTCTTGAGATCCATTGAAAAAATGTTTTCCACAAAACCAGTCTCTGGTGCCAAAAAAGGTTGAGGACCACTGTTCTACAACATAAGACAAATTGGCTGCACAAAGAATTCCAGGGATCCAGATCAACAGTGGCTTTTTTTTTCTTGAGTAAAAAGATGTTTTGCTTCTCATCCAAGAAACTTCTTTGAAGAGAAGCAAAAGTATTATTTTTCCTCAAGGAAAAAAGAACAGTCCATTCACTTTTCAAAAAAGCACTTTTGAGACAATTATGACCTGGATGGCTGAAAATCTCCATAGACTTTCAAGTTGTTACTGATTAATAAGGCCTACAACAGAAAAAGGGCAAGGTAAATTATGGACTAAACATAGATTATATGACTTCCAATCAAGAGACCCAAGGTTCAAATCCAAAATTTGTAACAAAGATTTTGGTAGGCAATAATGAGAAGATCTGCTTGACACGATGTAGATCAAATAGCTCAAACATGATGCTTTCCAGATGTGTTCACCTGGATCCCTGGAATTCTCTATGCAGCCAATATGTTGAGGTAATATCTACCTGAAAGTTGAGGAGATATATACCTGAAAGTTTCAAAATGGCAAAGCAACTTTTGAAATTCAGAAACATCTAACATAATTTTCAGGAGTCTACTCATCTAACCCTTCCAGATTTTTTTCTCCCACAATACAAATTAAGTTGTCAGTGTTGAAAATAGCTGCAACCTACATTGTCAAAGGATATTAAAAACACAGCATTTGGATTGGCAAGTCAAAGCTTGCCCTTGTGAAACTGAATACATAGTGACATTGCCTCAAATTGTGTTCCTGGAACTGAGTTTTCTAAGAGAGACCACTTGCATCTCTCTCTCTCTTGTCAAAACAAACAGAAAAGTGTAAAAGGACAAACTGTCATGTTGAAACTGGAAGCATATAATTCCCTGTGTACAAGAGCAAATTGTGTGAACTAAAGTGTATGTCACAAAAAAAGAGTGGTAGGGGAAAGAGAGGTAAGCCTCGGGGCATTTTGATGTGGGAACATGTATTAAGTAGAAACTGAGGTCATCACCAGAGGCAATAAATATGCTTAGAAGGGACAATGTAGATATAGATATTTGAAGGGCAACCTTGAAAATTGGAGTTAACTGACAAGATATGTTTTGTCACAAAGGGTCTTAACAAGTAGACAAGGGTGTCATCTATAAAAAAAATATGTCTTCTGGGTCATCTACAAGGAGTAAAGCTGGCATTCACAGGAACAAACAAAAATAATCCTTAGCATTTACATAGTCTATTTCAAATCTTCCTAACAGTTTTATGACTATACAGAGATCAGCTTATAATGAATTTTCCTACACCCATTTGTCCCAAACCAAAGCATATCTTCGATCAACTCAAGCCTGCATGGTCCATGTTGAAATAATATTGAGAAGTTTGAATCTTCCGTAATTTAATAATTTGGAGTTGGATGGGAAGAAATCTTAATTGCTGCAAAGATGGAAGATCTAACTTTCCAATTTTTGCAATGGACTAACAGAACAATACAGAACACAATAAAGGGGAAGGTACAAAGCAATATTGCAATCTCAGAAGAACTGATGAAACATGAGATTTTGACTGTTTTTAATTTAAATTTTAAAAATTTAGTTTTAAGACATTCTTCACCTTAAATGCTTTCTGAACTCTGCCTTGCATAAGACATAAATGAACTTATACTGTACCAAGAATGTCATGCTGTTTGACACAGTCATGTTCTACTTAAGTAGTTGCTAATGTTGGGGATCACGCAGACTATTATGGTGCAATAGACCAGATCTAAACTGAACCATGGAACTGATTTCCTGATATCAGTGATTAACTACAGGTACTCTTCAACTTACACAACATTTAGTGACTGACCAAAATTACAATGGCATTGAAAAGAGTGATTGACAACCAGTCTTTATACTCACAACCAGGGTGAGATTCTACAGATTTGCACCTATTCGCTGGAACATGGTGTTAATATTCTAAGCAGTTCGGAGAACCGGCTGTTAGAAGAAATTACTGGCCTAATCCTGTAAGGAAGGCAGGAAGGAAACATTTTGGTGTTGCTTACAGAAACTGCTTCCCTGTTAACCCTCATTACATTCTTGGCAGGACTAGACTTCCTGTCTCAGGAACATCTCTGGGTTTTTCCCCTCCTTTGCTGGTACTTTGCAATTACGAGAGGCCAGTCGAGGAGATGCATGCCTCCATGTGAGTGATGTTGAGTTGGCCACACCCAGCCAATCACATGACCACCAAGCCATGCCCACCAACTAAGCCATGCCCACAGAACTGGTTGTTAAAAAAAATTGAATACCACTCTGCTTACAACCTTTGCAGCAGCCCCATAAGCACATTTGGGCACTCATGTGTTTATAACAATTGCAATGTCTTGGGATTGTATGATCCTCATTTGTGATCTTCCCAACCAGATTACAATAAAAAAGGAGGGAAGCTGAACTCACTGAGAGACCATAACATTCACTTAAAAACTGCAGTGATTTGCTTAATAATTGTGACAAAAAAAAATCACAAATTCAGGTGCAACTTAGCAACAATTTTAGTGGAGTGGAAATTCTGGCCTCAATTATTGTAAATTGAGAATTTACCTGTAGTCCAGAATTAGAATTATTTGCAAATCAGTGCTATAAACTGTT
Source organism: Laticauda laticaudata (assembly GCA_004320025.1). NCBI lineage: Eukaryota > Metazoa > Chordata > Lepidosauria > Squamata > Elapidae > Laticauda > Laticauda laticaudata. The sequence goes on along the minus strand of BHFT01036429.1, from coordinate 8,158 downwards.
TATCTCCCTTGATCCACAGTTTTAATTCTCGGAACACAAGTTATTAATTCCCTTGTTTTGTTTTAATTCTTCTAAGAAGAAGAAATAGGCTAAACAAAGTAATGACAGGAATGTAGTAACTTCTCATTGGATCATAGGATCATAAGGCTGGAAGGGACTTTAGAAGTCTTTTAGTCCAACATCCTGCCCAAAGAAACTATCCTCTTTTCTTGAAACCCTCCAGTGATGCAGCAACCACAAGTTCAAGAGGCAAGCTGTTCCACTGGTTAATTTTTCTTGCTGTCGGGACATTTCTCCTTAGTTCCAAGATGGCTCACTTTGCAATGAATTGCCATCCATTGTTTCTTGTACTGGCCTTGAGTGCCTTAGAGAACAGGTTCACACCCTTTTCTCTCTGATATACCTTCAAATGCGAGAAAATAGTTATGTCAGAGTAAGCAACACATCCGACCAGCAAACAAGTAAATAATTATTCAGGATTCATCTATATAAGAAACTTCTTTATATACAATACCATACAGCAGAAGTCAGCATACAAAATCAGAAATACAGAAGCAATATTCACAAAAGCAAGTCATTACAGAGTAGAGAAATATAGGGGCCCAAGTTACAGAGAACAAACCAACTCTTATATACAGTTCAGCAAAGTCAAAGTCATGCCCAGACTCAAAACGGTCTCTTATGGCCCCACACAAAATAAATACCATGTTTCCGTTTCCAAATAGTCCCCCTTTGGCTGACCTATTACTATGTCCATTCCAATTCATGAACTATACTGACAAGTTATCATATCATCCCTTATTTTTATCTTCATTAGACTAGACAAACCTAGTTCCTTTAATCTTCATCTTATGGCTTAGCCTCTAAACTCCCCATTTTTTTTCCGGTTTTTTTATTATTATTTTTTTATAAATTTTTATTGGTTTTAAAATAAACATAAACAAACAAACTTAAAAACATTAAGCCATCATACACACACACACACACACACACACACACACACACACAGTGTTATAGTGTGCTGGTTGGTTTACAAATTGTTTTGTGCTACCATTTCGAAGTCTTCAAATGTAATTACATTATATATCCTCTCATACTTTCAAATATCAAGTACATAAATATCTTTATTAATCAATCATTGACTATACTTTTATTCATTCATGTTTTATAAAATAATCATGTATTTTACTTAGTTTATTTTATAACAATTCATATTTTCCTCCCAGATCTATCCTAGAAATCATTTTGTAGATATAATTAAAAAAAGAAAAAAAAAGAAAATACATCTTTATATATTTATTATTTTTCTAAAAATCTACATATTTAATTACTATGTTTTGTTATCTTACCATTGATAGAATAGATGCCAAATTTTATAAAATTGTTATCATCTTGTTCTCTAATATCAAATGTCAATCTACTCATTTCAGCACATTCCAATATTTTCTTAATGATCTCCTCCTGTGATGGTGTCTTCTCATCTTCCTTGCCGCTGTTAATACATTTACAATCAGATATTTCAAATCTTGCTATATATTTCAGGCAAAATTCCCAATAAAAAAAATGTCTGGTTTCAAATCTATATGCTTATTTGTCATTTTTTACAGCCACATGTGGATTTTAGTCCAATATTTTTAGTGTCCAAACATGTCCACCACATATGGTAATATGACCAGGTGTCTGATGACATTTCCGACAACACTTTTCGGACTTATTCTTGAACATTCTTGCTATTCTTGTCAGGGGAAAGTGCCACCTGTAAAACATCTTATACCCCACTACATGCTTCCCTCCATGTAGATGTAGTTCCACTGAGAACTACACACTGAGTGCAGCTGTTCAACCAACTGTGAATCTATCTGATAGTGATACTGTCTATCCCATATTTGCTTATCTTACCAAGAAGTAGACTGTGGTCTACTTTATAAAATGTCTTACTAAAGTCCAAGTATACCATTCCAGTAGCATTCCCCCAAAAATCCACTAATTAAGTCACTTTATCAAAGAAGGCAATAAGATTTGTGTGGTGTGATTTGTCAATACTGGCTTCTAGTAATCCTGTTGTTCATTTCTAGGTACTCACAAATCTGCTGCTTGATTACCTTTTCCCAGATTTTCTACAAAATCACTTTCTTTGTAATATCTGGAAAAGTTCATTTAGGGCAATTAGTATTCCTTGAGAAAAAGGTTGACAATAACATGAATTTAAGCCTATAATAGTTTCTATAAAAAATTAACCTGACCATTCCCTACCGGTTTTCATTGGTTTCAGAAGAGAATTTGTTTTCAACATCTCATTCAAAATGAAAATAAGGTACAAAAGAAAAACACTGAGCACAGAGAATAAATTACTTGAGAAACATCACGACAGATGTATCATAGTGATTACTGTATGAAAATGCTTTTCAGCTCATACTGAAGAATGTTTTTCCCTCTTTTATGCTAAATGTGACTGGTGGAACTGATTAAACCCTTGCTTCTTTCAGACTAAATTTATAGTCTATATTCAGACTATATATTTATTTATATTTCACATTTTTAACCACCTATCTCCCCCAGAGAGGGATTCTGGGTGGAAAGAAGCAGGGAGGACAAAGAGAACTAAAAAAAAAAAAAATCAATGTTTGGTTTCTAGATTCTTCTAAGGATTTGCAGAAAAGCACTCACCTTAGTATGTAAAGGCCCTGTCACATCGACCAACGGATGCAAAACATATGTAAAAAGGACACAGCGAACGAGAAAATGTTCCATCCATTGTTATCCGCTCTCAAAAGTGCCCCAAATTTGCATAAGAGAACGGACTAACAATGGAAAGGCACGGGAGACCCGGCGGAGAGGATGTAGCAAGGATGTTAAGGAGCAGCATGATCCATGGAAAGCCCTAGCGGATGGAAGCGGAGTGGTAAGCACCCGCCGATGACACACTCAGGGCTTCCTGGGCGAGCACAGCGAACGCGACAGACGCACCACGTGATGACAGGAACGGATCGCAGAGTGATTGCCTAGCGGGCATGTCCTCAGCGGGATGCCCCCGCATAGCAGATGCTAAGTGATGCCAAAGGTCATGTGCTGATGGGACGGATGCCTCTGCGTCAGCCCGCAGATCATAAGGATGCAAGCTCCAAGCAGCGTCGTCCCTTCTAGGAGCGAAAGACCTTTGCTGCCAGACACATCTCACGCCAACAACCATGAGGAAGAAGAGGAAGCCTGTGCCTACTTCCTGCCAGCCCTGCCAAGAAGGACAGGTGCACCATCCCACCACTCTGGGCCGCTGACTCTGGCATTCTGTAGGGCCTTTCTGCTGCTAGGAGCTGACTCTGCTGGTGCTTGGCTGTTCTGCTGTGCTGCTCGCCCTGGTGGCAGGTGCTTCTCGCTGATTCTGACTGCTGCTGGCTGCCTTGCTCGACTGCTTCGTGGCTGTGCTTCTTGCTGTGTGCCTGTGCTGCTGCTGCGTTGCTCTGCTGGTCGTGCCGTGTGTAGACCAGCCCCTAGAATCTAGCCAGAAGGAGGAAGACTGGCAAGTTGCGTAAAGGGAGTGGAGACAGTACTCCATCAAAGGAACATGAGGATGAGTGTGCTCAAAATGGCTGAGGGAGAACGAGTACCTCTGTGGAAGGGACACAGGCTCTATCGAGACACCAAGAGGAAGCAGGCGCTTGGAGAGAAGAAGGCAAGAAGCCCTTGGGCTACACTTATGGATTCCTCCTGGGGTTGGTGAAAGCACCAGGCACACCTGGCCACAGGAAGCTGCACTCAAGAAGTCTGGCCAGGCCGCAGCAAGCCTCACCACCAGGAGACTAGTGATGGCCAAATTCAGCTTCTTGAGGGGCTGAGGTCGCCAATGAGAGCAGCACCTCTGTCAAACCCTCTCTCTCAGGCACCACAGAGACGCCAGTCCCCTTCTGGGGCAAGAGGTCAGCTCATGTGTCCAGGCAGGGTATCTTTGAGCGCTCACGAAGGAGACCCCCCCAGACACCTGCACTCCCTGGGGCGGAGCGCATTGGGGCCCCCTGATGCAGTTGAGCAAGGAGAGGCTCTGTCACCGAGGAGACCAACCCAACACCCAACCACCCAGCTGCCCCTCCAACAGAAAGCAGGCAGAGAGCAGACTGGAGGGCAGAGCCACAACTGGGTCCTTGCTGGAGATCAGGACACCATCAAAAGCAGCGTAGATCTCCCTCTCAGCTGGTACACACGACATCTTGCCATCCTCTAACCAAAAGCCCTTCCTCACCTACAGGTCAACCAGACCCTCATGGACATGTCCAAAATCCCAGACAGGTTGATCAAGGAGAGGATCACGGTCTTTCATCACAACCCTCCAGGCCAGGCTTGAACCTGCTCCAACCCAGTCCAGGTCTGTTCCTCACCCCAGGTGATGATCACAGCCCCTTCCAAGGTTTTCCACAGGCCCTCAACCTCCAAGGCTATGTTACCATGAGTTCTAGCATCACAGGCAGCCCTTCCCAGTCCCAGGCACAGCGTCTATCGCACGCCACTGGTGTTCATGGATGTCACCGACTGCACAATGCCACCATGCCACCGACTCCACAGAAGTCACTGACGCCCAGATGGCCACCGACACCACAGATGCCACTGACGCCTTCACCTCGCTTCACCTGCAGACCACAGACAGCCCCACTACACTCCTCCTTCCTCCACCCCACAGCCAGCCTGGCGTCAGAACATCTGTCATGCGTCTTGGGACTGACATCCCATGTCATGGAAGGAAGGGCTCTCAACATCGACAGGACTAAGCCAGCTTCTCTGAGAGCTCCTCCAGCAACCGCCCCTGCTTTCCCTCTCGGGCAGGCACCCCATGGCACCTCGACCAGCACTCCATGTCACGGCCACCTCTACAGCACTGGATCCTTCACCCCTGAGACTATGGACAGCTTCAGAGTGACTGGAGAAGAGTGGCCAGACTGGGTTGCTTACCTCTTGACTTTTATTCTTTGCCTTGGGACCAACTTTAACTTGTGTTCATTTTACTTTTACAGTTGTTACTTAATAAGTTTATCTTTGCTTCACATCACTTGGTTCAGTTCTTTTATTAAATAAATCTTGGTGGAAATTCTTAGAAAATGCGTTTACCTTTGCATGCTTGTGGTATGGGCAAGGATAGCTGTGGATGGGCAGGGATAACGTTAGTGGATGTGGTATAAGGATGGGATGCGGTTAGGATAGCAGTGGATGGGCAGGGATTACTTGTTGGATGGTAAAGCTGTGGATTAGATAAAACCTCAGTGCAAGCATAGGGGGATGTTTGGTCCACCCTCTCCAGATGGCCACCACCTATGGACCCTTATATTATCAATAACAATTTAATTCATTCATCAACACATTCCAACATAAACACAACTCTTTATAAACGCCCTGTTTCATTTGAGGGCCACTCAACATACATGGCACAATCTCATCAGTGTGATGAGACAGGCTGAAGGAGCACCATTTAACATCTACCATCCGGTCTTGCCAACTCCACTCTCCATCTGGGAGTTGCCACAGTGTTTCAAGGTGCTGCTCTCTCTCTTACGGTGAGCTCTGTTGGGGCTTGCACATCCACGAGTATGCTTATCAGGTTTCGCCCTTGCCGTCCATTAACCAGGATCATTGTCCCCGTTGCCTTGTTGGTGGTCCCAAGCCTGTTCTGCAACACTAGCGTAGCAGTGTGCATGAGATTGTGCAGGATGCAGCAAGCTTCCATTGATGTCCTCACGGTCTCTGGGCGCATGCTCATGGTGGTGAGAAGTTACTGGAACCTGTTGGCCAGGATGCCAAAGTCGTTTCTCCACCACCCGTCTTGCCTGGACAGCCTGGTAGTGAAGATCCTCTCTTCCGGGAGGCATCTGGAAGTGTAGGCCTTCATGAGGTAGTTCTGAGGGAGAAGGCGTACATCCCCGCACGATTGAAGTAGGCACATCTTGTGTCTCGTTGGGGCAGGGGGTCTGGATCTGGAAAACCCAGCGATGACGTTGCATTCAGCCCCTCCTTGAGGTGACTGGGCGTTGTATACCTGGGCATCTGAAGCTGACCCTGTTGCCTGGAAGCATCGTATGTACATGAACTTGTAGTCAGCATCGACCATGGCAGGAAAAAATGATCTGAAGGAATCTCTTTGTAGTTGTGATAAGTGACCCTGGGAAACCTTTTTGGGGGGGCTGGGGGAGCATTTGCAGGCCACGTGCTTTCCCATCTATCGGTCCAACCATGTGGGGGAAGTTCCACTTCTGATACCACTCGCCCGCAATTTCTTCCAGCCTTCTTCAGTTGAGGGGCACTGTAGGTGCTCCTTCCAGGTATTCTTCAATGATGCCTGCCACCACTCTCTACCACAATGCTGATGTGTGTTGTGTGGGCACCCTCAGGCATACTGCATGTTCTGTACATGGTCCCTGAGGCCAGGTGGATGCAGAGTCCAGTCCACCTTAGCAGCCCAGGGTCCAGGCTGGTGCAGAAGCTGGTGTTTGCCTTGGTAACCTGGGTCTCCAGCCACTCCACAACTTTGTCAAACATGGCTGGCGGGCATCCTACATGAAGTTTCTGAATCACGAGGTCTTCGTTCCTCGCTCCACTATCAACTTGTTATACAGTCTGTACTCGGCTCGTTTCGTGATCCAATCTTCGAACCACACCAGTTCGTTTGGCCAACTCCTTTTTCCTTGCGTAGAACAGCGGTGAACGAGCGTAGAGGGCTTCGCACATGTTTGCTAGAATGATGCGGCTACCAAAAGGATGTACGACGATCCATGGCTGGAGATGACTGGATGCTGTGGCAAGAGCAAGAGCAAGATGAAGGCTGAAGAGGTCTTGCACAGCAGGCTGCTGCGACTGAAAGTGAGATCCAGGATGATTTCTCCCCCTTTTTAATAGGAAATATCGTTTTTCTGCTGGGGGTCCTTTCTCATCCTCTAGACATCCTGCAGACGACTCCTAAATATCCGAAGATACGTCCCCTATATGAACGTTTTTTCCATTTTAATGCTTTATATGTGAGCTGCATCCACTTTCATCCTTTCTACGTCCATGCTAGTAACGCTGCGTGTCCGTTCCACGTCTGTTTCACTTCCTCCCTGTGTCCATTTTCTGCTGGAGCAGATGTGAGTTGTGCGGATGCGCAGTGGATGCCTAGCGGACATAGCGGACATGTAACGGATGACGACGGAAGTATAACGGATGTTTCCCGTATCCGTAGTGAATGTAGAATGGACGCATTGGATACTTTATGCACTCAAAAAGTTTTGTGCCGCTCAAACTTTTTGAGTGGATGAAATCTCAGTAGACGGATTCTGGATGGATAGGGAGTATGAAAAACGGACGCAGTGAGTACAGAACGGATGCATCATGTTAACCAATGGATGGTAAGTGTTTCTCTCTGTTTTACATCCTCTTTCCATCCGTTGGTGCTGTGTGACATTTGCTTTAACAAGAGAGATTGAAATATTGCTACTATCTAAAGACTATACTGTTAATTACAGCTAACAGAAGTTAAACTGTTTTCAGGACTATTAACATACAAGTATTGTATCAACCAGCACTGTGATATTAGGCTGAAGCTGCTATGTCTAAAGATGAAGCAGACACGTAAGCAAGGCGGGCAAAACCAGCCTTGGTTTTATAAGACTTTATAAATTTGTCTTATAATGATACCCTAAGGAAGGTAGCTAAGGAGGAACCAACTTGTTAAGGAAACAAAATGTCACCTGAAGCAGAAAAAAAAAGTTGGTCCTCTTGAGTAAATATACCAATCTCTACTCAAGACAAGAGAAGCTGCTAGTCTTGCAACACAACAAAACAAGGGATTTGGGAAATAAAAGGGACCTTAAAACCTGCACACTTTTTGAGTTGTATTTGCATCCAAGACAAGAAATTACATATTGTGATCCTTTGAGGTCCTCACTTAAAAACCTATGATCCTCTCTTAACAATAACAACCAAGACTGCCAGGATTGCTGTTGCAAAGTGATTCAGTCCCATGAGATTGTACTTTACAACCTTATTGCTTAAAGGTGGGTATTCCAATCCCAATTTTTAATTGGGGACTATCTGTAGAAAAAGGGCATTGGTACTTATCTGACACACCCGTTCTCTTTGAGCTGTGAAGAGCATCCAGTAGTGGGAGGTGCTTCAGTCTCTGGATGTCTAGGCTGGGCTTAAT
>BHFT01036428.1:0-90679 GCA_004320025.1 Laticauda laticaudata | reverse complement strand
TTAGCCCTTTCCCTCTTGCAAGGGCTGGCAGGAGATGGCTGAGGACTTGCTGACGTGCTTCCGCCATGGTTGTGTGGGTTGGCTGGCTGGCAGGAGCGCTGGCAGGAACAAGGCTGGCAGGGAAGGCTGGCACCAAGGCTGGCAGGAAGGCAGGCACCAAGGCTGGCAGGAAGGCTATGGGCACCAAGAGCTGGCAGCTGCAGACTGGCAGACAGGGCAGATCAGCAAGGCTGGTAGGGAGGCTGGCACCAAGCTGGCCTGGTAAGGCGGCAGGAGGCAGCACCAGGCTGCAGAAGGCTGGCAGGCGGCAGCACCCAAGCGCTGGCAGGCAGACATTGAACCCAAGGCTGAGCAGGAAGGGCAGGCCAGTAAGGCTGGCAGGCCGATTGCCAGACAAGCCAGACCAGCAAGGCTGGCAGGGAGGCAGGGCACCAAGGCTGGCAGAAAAGGCTGGCAGGCAGGCAGGCACCAAGGCTGCCAGGCAGGGACATGAACCAAGGTGGCAGGAAGGCAGGCAGTAAGGCTGGCAGGCAGAGGGCAACAAGCATACAGCAAGCAGAAGGGCTGGCAGCAAGGCTGGCAGCAGGCAGGACAGCCAAGGCCTGGCAGGAGAGGCTGGCAGCAGGCTTGCAGCAAGGCTTGGCGTCAAGGCCTTGCAGGCAGGCATGGCAGGCATGGCAGGCACAGGCTGTCAACACCGACCAGGCAGCAGGTCTTTCCTCTTGAATTGGTGACCCTCGCCTTTCCGAGCTGCTTCCCTTATCATCCGCGGGGCTGACGCAATGCATCCCTTCCCACATGCGCAATTTTAACGCTAGGCATCCTTAGGCCTTCCGCTTGCTGAAATCCGCTAGGCCTTCCGCTCTGCATCCGCTTCCATCGTCTGCGCGTCCGCTCTGCATTCCGCTGGTTATCTGTTCCGTCAATGTCCGCTTTGCTGAGGTCCCCCGGAAGCCTAGCGGATGTGCCATCCCTCCCATCAGCTTCCAATCCGCTGCGGCTTTCCGTTCCGCATCCGCTTTCATCCGCCTCTGCATCCTCCCCGCGTCCGTTCCTTTCCTTTATCGCTCCGGTTATGCAAATTTCGCCCCTTCAGAGAGCGGGATAAACAACGAATGGAACATTTTTCTCGTCCCGTTGTGTCCCTTTTTACTAACGTTTTGCATCCATTGGCAGTGTTCGACAGGGCCTTTAAGGGACTAGTCTTTTAATATAATTCGGACTAGTAGTTCTTGACTACTCTTTCCTGGGCAGTTCAGTTTTGATCTAGGAAACCTAGGTTTCCACGCTAAAAATCAGGAAGACTGTGAGTTCTTAGTTCCATCTTACCTATTGAAGCCATTGGCAAATTCCTTTCACCAACCAAATAGATCAACGATTTAGTTGATTCAGGAGGGAAAAAAACAGACTCTGCACTTGTAAGAAAACACATTGAAAAAAAAATTAGCACATTTTTCATTTCACCAAGATTATTGATTGGAAACAATTAGAAAATAAATATACACATGTATTCCTCATTTAGCATATACTAACCCACATCGTAAAATGTTTCCAGGCAAAAAACTGCCACTTTGGTCTTTGAAATAACATATTCAGGCGAGATGTATATTCAGAGAATGTACATGGCTAATTTAAAATTAAATTTAGAATGTAAAATAAATATGATAGTAACTATTGTTACTCCTTATGCATCTAGGATTTGTGTCAACAAATAAGCATCAAAACCCTATATTGGTCCTAGCAGCATGTACAATATCAGGGGACCAGACATCCCTATTTATTCAAACAATACTGAACTTGCAGCTTTAGGTCAATAAGATAGAAATCCTCATGAGTTCATATTGGAGTTTCTTACCATAATATTAAAGCATAGGTTCATATGGTTGCATCCCTTTGATTTATTCCCCTGCTATGACTTATCCCTCTTCATGCACCATGCAGATTTAAATGATTTGCTTGAGATTATCTAAAAGAAAATAAGTCACATTACAGCGGAATAAACAACATAAATAAATAAAAATAAAAATAACATTGTATTCTGGGAGTAAGGACTGGTATTCCATATTAAACTTTCTTGAAAATACCCTCACCTGATTGGCCTGAAAAGGGACTGCACTGTGATTGGCCGGAAATGAACAAACGATGTACTTGGTCAGGAAGGAATCTCCGTGATTGGACGAGCGATCAGGGAGAGATTTCAGAAGGCTGTCATTGGGTAAGAAACTCGGAAAGCTCTATAAGAAGAGCTGCTGCGGCTCGGCAGGTCCAGCACAGATGCTATTACCTTTAATAATAGAGCTGAAAGTTACGCTGGTCTCGAGTCTTCCTTTTCCCGCACTTCTACACATGGAGATGAAGGTGGGATTCTAGGACAAAAGAGACCAGTCGGCAGTGGCAACCGAGCTGAACAACCGACGAGATGGCCCGGCAGCAACTTTGCCAACCCGCACAATGCCGACCAGGCAACTTTGAAGGACTGGGAATTCCTACATCGATAGATTCCTCATGTTCTTCAAGAGCAACAACTTGAAGCATGCAAACAACCACGGAAGAGAGCTGCGTTCCTGAACCCATACGGCCATCCATATTCGCAAAAAAAAAAAGATGGCCAAACGTTGGGCCAAGCCAGAAGACGTGAAGGATGCGATGCTTGGACCAGGACCTGCATCAGCTACTTCGAAACCACTACGCCCCGGCCATTTTCCAAATCTGATCCAGGAGACACGAAATATTCTACCGTCAGGGATCATGAAGGCATGGAGAGAGCATCGGGGATTTCGTGGCAGCATTGAAAGGTAACATTCAGAGCGGTGCGTGTGGCATTCCGAACTGGACAAGGCTCTGAGAGACTGTGTGGGTCCTCTGGTCTCAGAGAACCCCATACTTCCAGAGCAGAACTAATGCGCTCGGGGCAGGACATCTATGGTTTATGAAGCCATTTGCTAAAGGCTACAGCCGGCGAAGGCCATGAGAGTATCAGTGGCCAAGATGCGGCAAATGAATGCAACCGGGATCGGCCAAAACAACGTCGGAGACCAACACATCTCCGAGAAAATGAATCGAGGTCTGCCGTCACAAAGCCACAAACAGCACACCACTAGAGGCACGTCAAACCTCCACCCAATACCCAATGATGAAAGAGGAGGAGAATCCACAGATTGCAAGCAGAGCGAGGACCGTTCGAAGAGATCATTAAGTCTGGGTTTCCAGTTGCGCTGGTTGCCTGGCGCGACCACCCCCGTTCTGAGTGCCGGTTCTTATACCCCATTTGCAGTACTGTTGAGAAACGGGGGCACATCGCACAATGGTCTGCCGCAACAACGGAACCTCCAGCCCAGGCGACGTTGACAACACGGCCCCCAGTAAAACCGAGGACAGATTCTCATGAAACCGATGGAGCCTTGAAAATCGAACAAAGCGGCTCAGCCAAAAAAACTGACGATGGGAAGAAACCCACCAAACGTCACCACCGCCGTCATTCAGACAATTTCCCAACAACGAAGAAAAGTGGCATGTGGCAGGTCAGCATCGAAGGCAGGCCATGCCAGAATGGAGTTGATTCTGAAATCCTACCTCTCCATGGTATCCTGCGGGACCACGATTAATTAGGTTAGCTGCCCAGTTTTACAAAAACAAAGCTGAAGAACCAGAAACCTAACCATTAAAGACCATTCAGGGGAACAGAATCCCCGTTAATAGGAATTGCGCGGACACTTCCATGTTACTTTCAAAAAAGCATGGCGAAAGGACTGCCGCCCTCACTATTGTGCGAACAGGAGACCGCCCAAGCCTGCCTGGGTCTGGAATGGTTCACGCCATAGGAATCGAGGTGACGGCGCATCAACCAATTGAGCGAAAACAGGCTGGAGGAGTAGCTGATGAAGGAATTCCAAGAATTTTCAACTGGACAATTAGGCAAGTTACGGGTTCCCAATATCATTTAATGTGAACCCCAATATTGCCCCTAATCCGTTCTCAAACCAAGACACGTTCCCTTCGAGCTCAAGCAAAAAATAGACGAAGCAACTTAGATAAGGCTCATCGTGCAAGGGGTCCTGGATACGAATAGATCATGCACGCTGGAGACCCCAACAGTCACCCCATCAAACCAGACGGGGTCCGTAAAGATTTGTTGGGACTATAAAGCGACCCTTAATAATGCACTCGCAACAGGAGTGCATACCCAGTCTCTGGTGGTACAGCCCCCTACTACTCACTTGGGGGAGGAAAAGTCTTCGCAAAGCTCGACCTGGCAGCAAGCCATACCAACAGCTGACCATCGATGCCGAGACTGCAGAAGCACAAACCATCGTGACCTACAGGGGGGCTTTCTGGTTCAAAAGGACTCCAATTCCGCGAGGTCCCAGTGTGGCACCAGGGGATGTTCCAGAGCTTTAATGGAACGGTTTACTTACAAAGGCATTAAAGGGTAAATAGTGCCATATTTTCGATTGACGTCTTCGGTAGCGGCCAAAGACAAAAAAGACAATTGAGAAGCCGACTCAGCGGAAGATCCTGAAAAAATTTTAAAAGCGCAGGACTCAAGTTAAAAAGGAAAAGTGCCAGTTTATGCACTTGAAAAAGTTGAGTTACCTGGGATTTATTTAGTGGATAAAGGACTGAATCCACCCACTACCCAACAAAAAAGCATTAAAGCAATAAAGGAAGCCCCAAGACCTCAAAATAAGGCAGAATTACAAAGCCTTTTTTTTTTTTTTTCTGGGGGGGGGGGGACTAATCGAATTTCTACAATTTCTTTTTGCCATAGAAGGAATACAACAGCGGAACCTCTGCATAGGTTACTCAAACAAGACGTTCCACCATGGTCCTGGGCAAGCGGGAAGAGCCACTTTCCGGAAGATAAAAGATCTCCTCACATCAGAATCAGGTCCTCATCCAGTACAGCGAACCCTACCACTAACAGTGACCTGCGATGCCTCTCCATTTCCGGCATCAGAGCTATACGCTGAGCCATACTCTGCCAGAAGGGAGAGAAGCACCGATTGCATATTTTCTCTCAGACACTATCAAAGGCAGAAAGAAATTATAGCCAGCTCGACAAGAGGGCACTAGCAGTGTTGTTACCGGCATGAAGAGTGGTTTCACGAATTACTTGTATGGGTAGGGACTTCACCCTCATCACCGATCACAAGACCACTACTGCGGATCCTGGCAGGGAACAAGGCCACCCCCAAACATCCTGTCACCCAGATGACAAGGTGGTCTGAGTTTCTTGCCGCCTACAACTACCAACTAATACATCGCCCCGGGAAAACATCTCGCACGCCGATTGCATTATAAACCATGCCCCTTGACAGATCACGAAGAACGACCCTTGCCAACCCACCACATCCCACCCTGCAAATAGAGACATTGCCCAACACTGCCAAACTAACCACGTCAGACATTGCCAAAAGAGACAAACCAAAGACAGCAAACTGGTGTTTAGTTTTTTGAGCTGGGGGTTGCGAAAAAGGGTTGCCGGAAACAGAGAGCAGTGACCAGTTAAACCCTTCTTGTAACCGGCAGACTGAACTATTCTTCCCAAAAGGGATGTATGCCTATGGGGCGATAGAGTGGTAGTTTCCAGACATCTTACAAAAAGAATATTGCACATGTTGCAATGAAGGTCACACCGGGCATCGTAAAAATGAAATCCCTAGCCAAGAAGCTACGTTGTGGCTGGGCCATGCGATAGACAAAAACCATTGAAACCGGGTGGGCAACATGTGGACAAATTGTCAACGATTCCAGACCAAACCTCCCACAGCACCAACCCCTAGTGGCGAAAACACCAAGTGGGCACCATGCCGTCATAGGGTCCACATAGACTTTTTGCGGGACCCACAAAAAGGGCACACCTTTGATCGCCACGTAGACCACTTACTCCAACTGGCTGGAGGTAAGCTAATGCAATCTTACCACAACGGAAGCAGTTACAAAGCAACTAAACCGACTTTTCACCACCCATGGCCTACCTGACTTGATAGTATCTGACAACGGGCCACAATTCCTGGCATTGGCATTCGAACAATTTCTCACCAAGCGCGGGCATACGACACGCATTGACAGCACACCGTTCATCGGCCAGGCGGAACGGGCAGGCGGAACGAATGGTCAGATACACCAAAGACGCTTTTAGAAAAAATGGATACAGGGAAATACAGGACAAAATAAATAAACTATTAACAATACAGCACATAACACCAAGTGCTAAAACCATAAAAGCCTGGCAGAGCTCCTGACTGGAAGAAAACTCTGATCCCATCTAGACAGACTGCACCCGACATACAATCCTGAAAAACCACCAGACTCATCCAGCGGTACCGTACATTTAATCCGGGAGACACTGTCTATGCTAAAGCTTTTCAGGGCACGAGCCCATGTGGTACCTGCAACAATAATCCTAGTGACAGGTCCCAGTCATACCGGATGGAAACAGAGGATGGAAGGAATTAGAAACGACATGTCGATCAGCTACAATCAAGAATAATTTAAACAGCAACGAAATCACAAAAATTTCACAAACAGACATTATAATATAAAAAACTAGAAGGGGGGAGAACCCAAACAATTTATCAAAAAGGAGAAAATCCTTACTATGACACAACGGCAAACCGAACATGCCCAACCACACAAACCGAACAATCAACCCAAAAAGAAGAAACGAACAATACTCACCGGAGAGCGAAGACAGCAGAAGGGTACCAGCAGAAGACAACCCACTCAAAAACCTCGCCTGGAAGGAACAGTCAAGCCAGCTCAACCAGCCCAGAAAGACCGACCGGGGACAGAGAAGCGACAACTTAACCAAACCAGTAGACCAGGTGGGAGTTGCGGCAAAAGGCTGACTCACCCTTCCAGGCGGTTCCATGGAGAAGACAGGAGTGACAAAGATCCCATCTGAACCATCTGAAGACCACGCAGCCAACTGAACTGCACAGGTCAAGTAGGCAAGTTAAAAGCCCTGCCTACCTACGTGACTCTTCACGTAGGGATGGACCATATTCAAGAGGGAGGGGTGTTCCATATTAACATTCTTGAAATACCCTCACCTGATTGGCTGAAAAGGACTGCACTGTGATTGGCCGAAATGAACAACGATGATTGGTCAGGAAAGAATATCCCGCGATTGACGAGCTGATCGCGGGAGAATCAGAAGGCTGTCATTGGGTAAGAACTGCCGGCAGGCTTTATAAGAAGAGCTGCCGTGGCTCAGAGGTCCAGCACAGATCTATACCTTTTAATAAAGAGCTGAAGTTACGCTGGTCTTGAGCCTCCTTTTTCCCGCGCTTCTACAAAGGCAAAAGTAGGAAATTTATTGGAGCTGATAATCATGTTGGTGGTCTGCAGGAGAGTAGCAGAGGAATGAGAACTACATTGATGTTTCTGTTTGTCTTCAAACAAGCCTCTCAAAAGCTGGAACTAAATGAGACAATGGGAGCATTTCTTTCAAGCTCACACCCAGTGCTGTCTCCCCCCACCCTCAATATTTCATTCCATTATAACACCTTTCTTTTCCATCAGTTGACTATGGCTACAAAGCTTGCACACTCATGCTATTTACCAGTCCTTTTGGAATGTTTTTGAAGATACATCTGCAAAAGTTTAAGTGGCTTCTTGCACTTGTTGATTGGGGACTGCATGAAGTTTCCCATGATTGGTTAATTTCAATGAAAATTGAAGGAAGCAGCCCTCAAAGCTGCTCTGCGAACCAAATATAGACTCCTTGCTTCAACTTCACTGTTTCCATCTGAAACCCCTCAGTCTTTTCCTGCATATCTTGCACCAGGGGAGAAGCTAGAGAGCAGTCTCCTTCAGGAAGTTATGTAGAGGAAGATCTTCAGGTCATTTAAGCTATTTTTGAAAGAAAAAGCTCCCTTAGCTTCTTCTCGCTCCCGCAAGTATGTCATTATTTTATAAAGTAGCAAAGATACAAGAGGTAAACAATATGTACTTACTAAGATCACTTAGCTCCGTACAAAAAAAATATATCTTTACTCCTACAACACAGGTAAGTTCCGCTGTTAGTAAAAACCAAATTCCTCACAGTGGCTGTTCAATGGGTTCATTGAAAACTGTGCAGCAAGGAAAATCTTCAGTGAACCCCTGCCAGTACCGAGGAAGAGGGCTACTCAACTTCCTCCCCCACTTAGGCAGTCTCACATTGGTGAAACAAAGCAAATAATTTTCATGGTTCAGACTGTCTCACTGGACAAATCTGAGATTTCCTGCTGGGAACTCTTATGTGTGAATGAGGCAAGTCTGGCTGTATCAAGATAAAGAATATTACCATATAGAATGTTTGGAGAGACCAGAAACTTTGAATAAAACCCCTGGCTGAAACTGTGCTGGGATAATACAATCAACAGTCCTCATATTCATCTGTATTCTTGCAGATGTACTTGAAAATAATAAAAGCTTCTGAACATTTTTCAAAGCCAGCATCCTCCAGAGTAGGTTACAATTATCCAATCTCAGTATAACTGGGCTTTGAATGACAGCATCCAATTTCTCTTGGTGGGGACACAGCTGGTGCACCATTTCCTTCAGATTAGCTCCAGGATATTTCTGTTCATAGCATATTTAAATATATGGATGAAACCTATTAATCATCACAGTAGCTATTAAAATAATGCAAGCTTTCCTTATCCTCTCACCCTCACAGATGGAAAGATAATGCATCTCGAGTGATCTAATTCAAGGCCACACTATTATTTTGTAGCAGATTTAAGAAACGTATACTGTTCTCTCTGTATCATACTAAGCATGATGTTCTTTGTTGTTAATTAAAAGGTTTGGATATTTTTGGAAGTTTGAGGAACAATAGAATGCTTCTGTAACACTTTTCATCTTCCAGGTTGTGATGGAAACTTGTAGGATGCTGCATGTTAAATCATGCTACCTGCCATGCTACAGTGGTATCTTCTCCCATATTCAACATTTGCAGACCACACTGAATTTAAAGGCCTAATGAGTAGATTGTTTGACCTGGAAAGAAGAGTACGGATATAAAATAACCTTTTGAGCTTGTGGTAACCTATGAACCTTTTGAGCTTGTGGAAACCTATGAACAAAATAGCAAGGCAACAGCCCTACATGTTATCTATCTGTAGCTTGAGGGTCAGTTGTAGCCTTACTGAGAAGGTCATTTTGCATTATTGCAAATTGCTTTAAATCTGGCTGCTTTGAAGACAACATAAAACTTCAGCTGAGGCAAAATCCTGCAGATCAGATGCAGATCTGATGCTACCATGAGCACCTCTTCGAAAATAATTATTGTAGGCTATTGTAACTTATATGTCGCATTTTATGCTGTGGCTCCTGCCCTTTGGAACATCATGACTGCTGAGGTGAGATCTGACCTTCCATTAGGCCAGAGGTGGTATTCTCCAGTTCTGGAAAACCGATAGTGAAAATTTTGAGTAGTTCGGAGAACTGGCAAATATCACCTCTGACTGGAGATTTTACAGTATCCTTCTCCTGCCATGCCCACCAAGCCACGNCTGACTGGAGATTTTACAGTATCCTTCTCCTGCCATGCCCACCAAGCCACGCCCACAGAACCAATAGTAAAAAAAAATTGAATCCCACCACTGTTTAAGGCCCTGAAGGTCTTGCTCTACCAGTTGGCCTCAGGCCGACAGAGTTGCATCACTCTGGAGGTGGCTCTCTAATTAAGAGAAGAATCCATTTCTCTCTGTGTGCATCTTGTTCCCTTTTTCCTCATCTTTCAATTATAAATTATTTTCATTATTATTATTATTTATTGATTTAATGTTTACTGGCTTTTAATCTTTGTAAACTGCCCATTCCAGTTTATAGACATTAAAAGCCAGTAAACATTAAATCAATAAATAACAATAGTAATGAAAATGGATTAATTTGAAACATAGAAGACTATTACTACTGGAGGGATATAATCTTCAATTAGGATGGCATGCTTTCTTATGGTATGGAAGGAGTACGATAGATACATAGATATTTTCAATGACATGATGTGAGAAATGCTTTACTTCAGGTATGGGGAAAAAATAAGTTACAAAACTACATGAAAATACCAGTCTGGCTTTCTATAGTGGAAGCATTGATACATCCAAATCTTATTAATTTGAAAAAAATATATAATTTACAAAGACATTTTAAATGAAAATGGTGAATTTAAATCTAGACAACAATCACAAAACCAAGGGGTGGAT
The DNA here is from genome assembly GCA_004320025.1 of Laticauda laticaudata. Classification (NCBI taxonomy): domain Eukaryota; kingdom Metazoa; phylum Chordata; class Lepidosauria; order Squamata; family Elapidae; genus Laticauda; species Laticauda laticaudata. The sequence goes on along the minus strand of BHFT01036428.1, from coordinate 80,480 downwards.
TTAGCATAGTGGCTGCATTTGCAAATACAAACAAGATATGAGAAAGATGCAAAAATATGGGGTTTCTATAAAGAACCAACAGTTTTTGATAAAATATTATTAGGGACAGATGAAAAACCGATTAAAATATATATAATTACTTATTAGGTTATAAAATGGAAGAGGAACAAGTTAAAGAAACAATGATTGTATGGGTAAAAAAATGGTTACACTATAGAACTAGACAAATGGCAAAAACTGTGGGACAGGAACTATAAACAGACAATGGCTACTGCATGTAAGGAAAATCTTTATAAAATGTTTTATAGGTGGCATTTGCCACCGGCAAGATTGGCAAAAATGTTTACAATATGTCTGCCAAATGTTGGAAGTGTAATGAGATCCTAGGTACCTATTATCACATTTGGTGGACTTGTATGAAAGCAAGAAAACATTGGATGAAAATACACACATCTTGGGAAAGATGATTAAGATGAAAAGAAGCATCTTGGAAAAGATGAATAAGTAAGATATAGATTTGAAACCAGAAATATTTTTGTTAGGCATAATGGCAGAAGGATATGATAAAGGGAGTCTATATTTAATTTTGCATGTATTGACAGCTGCAAGGATTATATTTGCACAATATTGCAAAAATGAGAACACTCCATTCGATGAAGACATAATTTGGAAAATACAAGACTGTTCAGAGATTGATAGATTCACACTAAAAATAAAGGACAAAGAAGACACAGAATATTATTGAACATGGAATTGATTTTACAAGTGGTTGGAGATAAGAGATAAAATTAGGTGAAGAAAGATTATTATGTAAGAATTGAATACAAAGAGGGTTGATAATTATAAGCATATTGATATAACTAACAGAACCATAAGTAAGTTTTTACAAAGAAATTTAGTTAAAATGATTCTATTACACTATCATTATTGTTATTAGTATATATGTTAATATTTCTGTTTGTTTTTCCCTTTGCCTTTTCAATGATATGCCCTGATAATACATTGTATTCAAAATGTTTATGAATAAAAATAAAACATATAAATGATGTTGATGATGATGATGTTTGTAAACTGCCCAGAGTTGCCTCTAAGCTAGATGGGCAGCCTACAAGTTTGATAGATAAATAAATAAACAGGCTGCTGAGGTACTCCTTAGTACAATTCAAAGTGCTGGTCATTACTACAACAGCCTACATGGTTCAGAGCCTGTATATCTACCACATCAATTTTCACTGGTCACTTGCAGTTGTCCAACTGGGAGATCTCCACTTCCCATAAAGGGTTATGGGAGAAATTATGAAAGTGGGCCTTCTCCATTGGAGCTCTCTTTTATTCTAGTACTGCTTGCCATCTGAAGGAGAGCTACCCCTTTCTCTTATGGCTTCTGAAGATTTGTACTTGGCTATTTTAGAAGGATTCCAGAATTATTGGTATTGGTGCCGCTGATAAGTTTTTACAGTCAACGTGCCTTTCTATTGATATTTTCATTGTTTATATAGTTCCCTGGTTTAGAGTCTTTTAAATTGAAGCAGTATGTAAAATATGTAAATAAATAAATAGAGCTAGAGATTTCAAAAAAACACTTATTGCAAGACACACTTAATATTTTCTATTGAAGTGTAGTGGACTAGGGATTGTCAAACAAATTTAAAAATAATCTAAACCAATGTTTTTCAGTGAAAGAAAGTTTAAGATGTGTGGACTTCAACTCCCAGAATTCCTCAGGTAGCATGGCTGGAGAATTCTGGGAATTGGACTCCACATGTTTTTATTGGTCAAAGTTGAGAAACACTGATCTAAACCATGTCTTCGTATAACAGGCAACAACACTGTTTTAAAAAGTTGCAGATTAGAAAACAGAATAAGAAATGTTGAGTCATTACAAAATCCAGTTAGATTATTATTTCTGCAAAAGCAATCACAGTATCTATCCATATAAACAATAAATGTGATAAATATTCTTATCCAAATATTCATCTGGGATTCACCAGAGATTTGGAATTCTCTGCATGTTATTAAAATGCTGCACAACTTGTCCTGTTAGATTCTTTTTAAAATCTTTAAATACCTTCTCTCTTCAGTTTCTCTCTGGTTTTCCATCTTACTTTCCCCAATTAAACTTTGTTACCTAAGAAAGCTTATGCCACTTTGTAATTTAAAAAAAGCCTTCTAAAAGTGCCATTGAATATGTTCTTTTTCTTTCAAATAAAAAGGATTTAGAGATCCCAAGCAACATATTCAAAGCTGACCAATAGATGTTTTTCAAATGAGAAAGTTTCTGCATGGAAACTGGTTTGTCATTTCTCTTTCTTTGTTCTCTAAGCTAGGCCTCTTCTAACTGTTCAGTCAGATACTGTAATATGAAAGGGGGGAGAGGAAAGGAGGGGAAGAGAATCTGCAGCAAAGGAAGGTATGGCAAGCCAGCCATCCTGCCTGCCTGCCTACTTACCTACCTATCTCTATATTGAATTTATTTGCTGGTCATCTCACTACAAGGTGACTCTGGATGGCATACAATGTTAAACAAATAAAATGATATGGAAACATGTGTAGTTGATAATTTGCATATTTATAGTATGCTGTAAATATACAAATTATCAACTATAACTAAAAGATGGTAGGGAAAGAGTAGAATGTGCAGGAGGAGAGGTAGGATCTGTTATTAATCTATTAACCTATCAACCACCCCCAATGTAAAACCCCTCCATTGGAGCCTCAAGCCAACTGGCACAGCCAGGTCTTAAAGCTCTTGTGGAAGGTTGGGAGGACAGGAGCGATGTCAGAGAAGGATCCCACCAGTCAGAATTCCCTGGCCAATAGGGCTTGCAGCATGCTTCATCTGCTGCCACAATCCCAGTGGGTTGAGATGATTCCTCAAGTAACCTGGACCCATACCATGAAGGGCTTTAAAGACGATAATCTTGAATTGGACCTGGAAACAAACTGGCAACCAATGCAGCTCTGGGAAGAGTGGTCACACTCTTAGGACCCAAATGCTGTCCACGCTGTTATAGAGCAGGGGTCCCTATCCACCGGGTCCCGGACCGGTACCTGGATCATTTTGTACCGGGCCGCAAAGAATGAATAATCGTGATTAAAATATATATAAAAATATGTTTTTAGTAAAGAAATAGTAAAGAAGCCCTTTACTATTGGGGAACAATTGATTTTGCCGGTCCTTGAAAAAGTGTTTCTGCGTGAAACTGGTCCCTGGTACAAAAAAGGTTGGGGAACACTGCTGCAGAGTGTACCAGCTGTAGCTTCTGAATGCTGTTCAAGAGAGCCCTATAGAGATATTTTACAGCACATGCTTTCCAGGAGAAAAAGTACTGATGTCAACATAGGCAGGCATTTGAGTTTGTGATTTAAAAATCATTCCCAGTCCATTATGTGAAATTACAAGTAATGAGGGCTAGGCATTATCTGAAATGGACCCATAGTGAGGCCAGAAAATAAGCCTGATAGGAGAACTTGGATCAGATATGAAATGGGCCAATAAACTCTTCTTCCTTTAGAAGGTCCTCCATGTACTTCCACTTACTAAACTAGAATATCTCTGAGTTTAATGCAGGCATATCAATTTGGAGCTGCAAAACATCTGGACAACCATTAAAGAGCAAGGAGTTTTCTGTGCTGTGGTCATCTGGAACTTTGTAGTCCATATACCTAGCCTAGTGCCTATTTCAACTGAGAAACAATCAGGTGGATGCAAAGTGAAGGAGCAGAAGAGATAAAGTAGGGTGAATCACAAAGGAAGACAAAACAGCAGCAAACGAGAAATCAAGGATAAGAATCTCTGAGTTCCTTGCCTACATTTCAGATAATCCCCAATATTCCACATAGGATTGGGTAAATTCCTCATCTGAATTTCCTAAGAGTCACTACCAATCTCTACACGCTGCCAAAAATCTAACTCTACCCATAGCAGCTTCTAGGTCAGTGTTGGCAAACCTTTTCGACATCGAGTGCCAGAACAAGAGTACATGCATGCATGGGGGATCACCAGAAACTGTAAGAGCAGCTCCTTGACATGCACGTGGGGGAAGACTGGAAACTGGAAGAGCAGCTCCCCAGTATGCATGGTTGCACCAGGAAGCTAAGTTTCCAGTTTCCAGCATGTACATACACATCGGCCAGCTAGTCTTTGCACGTGCATGCGTGCTAAAAACCAAAAGATCAGGTGGCTGGCGTGAATGCACATGCCAGAAACAGGCATGCACATGCACATTGAGGAGCTGCTCTTACAGTTTCTAGTGCTCCTGTGTGTGTGAAGTCCCACTGGCTGGCGTGCGTGTGCACACCGGAACCAGGAAGAGCAACATGTGACAGCTGGCATGCCTGGAGAGATGGCTCTGCGTGCCACTTCCGGCACATTTGCCATAGGTTTGCCGTCATGGTTCTAGGTTCTCTCACTTCCCTTTTTTTTAACACTGTCATCTTGCTCTATTTTGCAGAAGATAAGGGTAGCTCCACTTAGGCATGTAATTCAACTTGGGAAGAGATAAGTCAAAGTTGGAAAAAAATTCTAAATTCTTTGCTGGAACACCCTCACCTTCTAGTTTTCTATGAATTCTGAACAATTCTGTAGTTTATAAATGTGTACGTTGGCCCTTGGTGTCTGGGATTTTATATTTGAGTTACATTTTATATTTAAACCATGACATTTTTACTGTTTACATCTCATATAAAATCATAATACAGTTTGTACAAGATAAAAAAATCATAAATCTTAAATAAGCATACTGATTTAGAGAGGTTGGTGGTATACATTGAATTTGCATTTAATCCTGGATCCCTTATCGTTCTGATTTATAGATAGAATGATGCCATGTATGCTGTTTGGGAATGTCAGTCTAATAATTTTGATAGCATATAATGAACTAGGTAATTCTAAAAAGTGTACTTCAGGAAGAAAATGTTTGCATGAAAGAAAGGTTGCATTTTAAGTTGATACATATTTTGTTCAAATAATTCAAATTATTTGATTTCAAATAACCTTTGGCAACTGAAGCTTTTCCTCAAAACATTGCAATAGAGTTCACACTACACGCTACTACTACACAATTTAAATCTTATTCACATTTCAAAACATTTAGTTTTTAATATCTGGCCATATACTAAGACTATATGTTAAATTCAATAATTTAATCATAGTAATATCAAAATTTGGCTTCCACCATGTAAAGATGTATTTTTCTATCGCATTTTTATCCTGCCTTCAATTACTTTATAAATAATTCAAGGCAGAAAATATACATAATACTCTTTCCTTCTGTTTTCCCCACAACAACTCTGTGAGGTGGATTGGGCTGAGAAAGAGTGAATGGCTCAAAGTCACCCAGTCGGCTTTCATGGCTAAAATGGGATTAGAACTCGCAGTCTCCTGATTTCTAGGCCAAATCTTAATAAAGACAGCCCCCTCCCCAAACAGAATCTCTTAGCATCATAATATTTTGATTTGCTATCTTTATTGATATGAGGAGCTGTAAAAAAAGCCTTCTTACATAGGAGTTAGATAGTAGGAACAAAGGAATCCTTTCATAAAAGACCTAAAAGACCCATCTAAAAACAATGCCTTTTTCCTACTAATAATCTAATTCTACTAATGATGGTCCAGAATACCAGAATTCAGCTCAATAAAGAAGACTTCATTAGTATTGCAAGTCTGGCAACCAAAGTCTTCTGAGAAGCTGTATACTACAGAAATGGAAGTGGGATCAAAGCAATGAATTCCCTGTTCAAGACAGGATCCCAGCATTTACTCAAGGACTTGAGGCTTGCTGGGCTTTGTTTTGGATAAAGGAGACAGGAAGTCTCAGAGTAAAACTTGGTCAGAGATCCTTGCTTTAAAGGCCAGCAATTCCATGCAACGACCCACTGAGCCAGAATGCTGAGTCCAATGTCAAAAATCAGTGCAGCTTTACAGGAGTGAGGGAAAGGGAGAAGCATTTTTCCCCCTAATCACACAGAGGTTGGGATTAGAGTTCTTCTTTTGGTCCCTAAGATAAAGCAGAGAGTAGTCTATTACATTTTTATATTTTCATTTATGTGTCAGTCTTGTGTTAAATTTGGGTGGGATAAAACTCTTGTATTTGGAGCCTGCCAGAGCTTTGCCTTTATAGTCATGGTTTACCTGCAGTAGAAAATAACTGTTTCCCTCTCTGCTCCACAGATCAAATTGGCACAAACAATCCTCCCTCCCCACCCCAACTTTTCTCAAGAGGATATGAAGGGTTGAACTTCAAAGCAACTGAGGCAGTCCAAGAAGAAGCATATCCATGTAAACAGAGTACCTTCCTCTTACTGTTAGCTAAATATCTTGCTTTTTATCTTGTAAAATTTATGGCTCAACTCAACTCAAGTCATTGTCATAATTGCTCTTTTTGATTGCCAGTGCTATATCTGATACTAATCTTTTTGGAAAGCAGATTTATGAATGGCCCAATGTGATTCTTTGCACAGAATCACTTCCATAAGCCATCCAAACAAGCTTTGTCCGTGAAAATACAACCACACTAATAAAATTTTGTATGTTTGCCATGCCATGGACTCAATTATTGTTGGCTTGGATGATAAGAAATATATCATGTACATAGACGACACTCCACTAGTGGCCATGTAGATGTAGTAGTTGTACAAAACAGCTAAGCAAAGAAAAAAAAAAAAAAGGCCAGATTGGATATAAATAATCATTTTGGCACACATGAAAACAAAACCAACTCTAACTATTTCCTGTAGTTTTAGTATAATTAATGAATAGATATTCCCCTCTCTCCTTGTCACAAGTCACATTGTCCAATTAGGTGTTCTGGCATCTCCCTGGAAACTCCTTTCAGTCTTTGGCCAGGACTGTTGAGATGACCTTGGTTTCCATGGGACAATCTGTTGTTCTTGTCTAGTCTGACATTCGAAGCCTCCCCCCCCCCCCCCAACATATTGTGGCAAACTGAGAAATGAAAAGATGGCTACGGCAGCCTAGATCCATTTCAAAGTTGACAGGTGCATCTAAAGCTTCTGCTTTTTGCCCATCTATTCGATTTTTAATCACCTTTCCAGATTGCTCATATGCAAAGCAGAAATCTTTTATTAATCCTTATTTCTTGCTTTGTAGTTTTCCTGTTGTTTGTGGAGAGATGGGGGAGGATGGTGCACTGCTTTGGACTTCTCATAAAAAAAGAATATTTAAACTAAATTTGATGATTTCAAAGGAAGATTAAGACTCTAGAATCACTGAATTACTGAAGACTATGCATTGATGCTTAACATACAAGTTCTAATACAAAAGAACTCCACACCCCCTCTAAAAGAGTCAAAGGAACTAAATGCTTCTTTTTAAAACTTTGTTTCATAGGAGTCAGAAGGCTCTTCCCTTCAAAATAAGATTATTCAGTTAGACTGGTTTCTAATGTTTATGAAAAAATCATACTGTTTAATAACAGTAGCAATAGCACTTAGACTTATATACTGCTTCATAGTGCTTTACAGCATTCTCTAAGCAATTTAGAGAGTCAGCATATTGCCCCAAATTCTGGGTCCTCATTTTACCAACCTCAGAAGGATGGAAGGCTGAGTAAATTTTGAACTCTGTCAAGATCAAATTCCTGGCAGTGGACAGTTATCCTACAATACTGTATTCCAACCATGTCAAACTCACAGTGTCATGGTGTTGTCATGTGACATATCATGACTTTTTTCCCCTTCGCTAACCCGGGCATTGGCATGGTCAGCGCATGATGCATCTGGCCCATGGGCAGTGAATTTGAAAGCCCTGCTTTATTCTAATAGCTTGAAGATGTATGGACTTCAACTCTTAGAATTTCCCAGCTAGCAGTACTACTGCTGTACTATTGTACTACTATACTACTAAGATGACAATGTCCAAGCACAAAATGTGGAAATCAGCAGACTCCAACATTTGCAAGCATAAAAAGAACATTACAAAAAACTTGGTGGGAAGAGAATGGTCAAATAAACATTTACATACTAAATTGTCTTTGGATCCTATTTTTATAGATGATGAAGAATGGAATGGAAGAAGAAACTGAATTAAATAGCTATATGAATTAAATAGCTGTAGTTCCCTTTGCTTCTGTTGTATTTTCAAACTACTCCTATAATGTGCAAGTAAACTGTGCAGTAAGCTCACAAATTATATACAATAATAGCAATTATGTCATCAATGAAAATGATGATAAATAATTGAAATGTCTAAAATGACGCCAACTTTGAATTATTCAGCAATATTAAAAGTGAAAACTCCACAAATGGTCAATAATGCAGTAACTTTACAAGTTATTAGTAAGAGTTGGGGAACAGAATTAAGGATACAAGTCTATGAAAATGTGTTGGTGTGAATGAAAAGAAGGAATGAGGCTTGCCATGCATTGCCAGACTCAAGGAAGGAAGTGGGGAAAGGAGTTGTTAGAGAGTGATAGTAACAATAGCAGGAGTGATGAATTCTTATATGCTTGAGTCTACATTACGCATACTGTCCCCTCTCTGGCTTGTTTTAGAAATAATTTAATTGTAATTTTTTGTTTCCTCTCTTAAAGTTTCTTGATTTTAAAATTGTCACCAGAAATTTTATAATTGTAACTGTGAATTTCCTCTTGATTATTTGTTATTCAATAAATTCCCATGCCATAAGACATGCAGTAAAGCCCATACAGTGGTTATGTTGAATGTAGATTGTTTTACAGATCTCAGATGTGGATTCTGTTATTTACTTTGCATTTGATTTTATTATACTTTGCCTATGTTTTAAGATTGTATTTTGTTCTTTTTGTAGTGTTTAATTTTTGTAAGAGTCACGTATTTACAATGAATAAACATAAAATAAAAAACATTAAGCAAGAATACAGATAGAAACTAAAAGGTACCTCAAAGGAAAAATGGATGCACTTGCTGTGCTTGCCCGTAGTTCTTTAAAAAAGTGCACCATTTTCAGGGCTCCCATAATAGCCACTCAGTTCCACAAAATATATATTTATGTCTATCTATCTATCTATATATATCTAATATATATCTCTCTCTCTCCCTCTCCCTCTCTCTCTCTCTCTCTCTCTGTCTCTCTCTCTCTCTCTCTAAGTTAAGGAGGCCTGAAGGACCTGGCAATAGGATGGAACTGTGAATCTTGAGTTTGTGCAAAGAATTGCTCAGTTGAAATACTGCCATGTAATCTCTTTTAAGAGTGATATGAAGTAGAACTTTTCAACAATGAAATGCCTATATAAATATCAAGAGAAAACATAAGCATAATAAATGGCATATTTTTCAGGAGTCATCTGGAAACCTAAGCTTTCAGTTATAGTCAGTATACTTCCATTCCTTTAGAACTGCATAAAATTTCTGATTCAAGTAACTCAAGAGGTAATGACTGGGTCATTCAATATCATCATACGCACACACAAATGTACATAAATATTTTAGGACCAATTCCGACCCGGCATCTGAATGTTAAAAATGTAAGACTCGGTTATTAATCACTTCATGAAGCAGCCACCTGTCCTATTTATAGTACAAGAACATAAAGAATTGCAAAATAATATGTTTTTCTATTTTAAAGGCATTCTCTATCATATGAACTCTCCAGCCCAACACTTGTTTCAAAACAGATTATCATGAGATATAAAGAATGAATTTACAGAGAGCAAATTACAGATAGACTATTTACAGATAGTCCTTGACTTACAACCACAACTGGGACTGTAAACTTTGAGTTAAGTGGTGCAGTCATTAAGCAGGGCATCTTGTGATTACACCCAATCTTATGTTTTGCTAGGATTGTTAACTGAGTCACCATGTGATTGTGATTTGTAACCTCCTCTACCAGTTTCCCCATTGACTTTGTTTGTTGGAAGTCAGCTGGGAATCTCACAAATTGTGACCTCTTGTTCCCAGGATCCTGCAACCATTGCAAATGTGAGCCAGTTGGCAAATGTCCAGGTTGTGATCATGTGAAACTCACAGGGATTATGCACAGTTTTAAGTGTGAAGACAGATCATAAGTCACTTTTTTCAGTAACTTTGAACGGTTCTTAAATGAATAGATGTACCTCAAGGGCTAGTAAAGTAGTTTCAAACTTTCTCCATGCAAATAAATTTAAAAAGAGGTATAATAACTGCACATTAAAAATAGAAAAATAACTTCAGTTCCTTAGAGTTATGGAAAAGAAATAATGGTCATGATAATTTATATATTCAATTGCATTATCCACACTGAGAAATATTTTTCTTCCAAAAAATTATTAAAAAGATGATTCCAATTCTCTTCAAATCAGTCTATCCTTGATGTGTGAAAGCCATCATGGACTCAGAACAGAACATTCTTTTAAAAATGCTCAGAACTAAAATTGGCAAGTCTTAAGATCCTTTGTCAGATGTTTTGGCCTGACTAGAGAGATTGGAAATTATCTCAACACATCTGGAGACATCAGAACTGATGGGAGAACTCCATCATGTGGAGATCAAACCAAAGGCCTTCTCTGCTGATGAGTCCAATGCAATAAGATATTCTTAAGTGCGACATTCTTAAAGAGTTTGCATGACTCTCTGTCTGCCCCACAAGCGGTCTCCTGCTTGAGCCCTTATGGGGCAGACAGAGAGTCATGCCTAGAAGACTTCCAAGGTTCCTTCCAACTCTGTTTTACTGTTATCCTGTTGTAGAAGCATGGCATTCAAGTCCATTTCATACAGTAACTGAATGAATGAAAACCCAGAACCTTTGAAAATGCTTCTGCATATGCATAACTACAATGATATACTCACAGCTTTCACAGCGATTTCCAGTATAACCAGCCAAGCAGGCACATTTGTAATCACCAATTTTATCAACGAGGCAGGTTCCATCATGTAGACATGGAGATGAAGAACAACCTGAAAATGTACAAGACTTCTCAATTCCTTTCACCATCGTTTCTCTCTTTTACACTCCTTTCTGTCTTTGTGAAAGACATTTAAAGTGAGTATTTGGGAGCATGTGATAAAACACCAATATGTCCTGGCTTGAAGCTGTGAGACAGTGATGTTAAAAATGTTTCTACCTAACACCCATCCTCTGCCCCAATAATCCTTTTTGTGAATCAAATTTTGTTGCCCAACTGTTATGAAAAACAAGGTAAAAAAACAAGATGTGATTGAGATCATTCCATGCTAAAACAAGTACTTTTTAAAATTGAAGCAGTTCCCAAGGGAGAAGCTTAGATCCACAATTTGTGTTTTTAAAGCCAACTTATCTTTGAATAACATGTGATTAACTGTGTGTCACAACTGCAAAATAATCATTTATAGTTTTAGGAAGTTAGGAACAAAGCAGCATGGAAGAAGCCACAGAGGAGAACTCTATAACTGCATTTACATCAAAAGAGCCTATGGAGATCAAATAAAAGTAAAATGTCAATGAAGATATCTAGCAACACTGCAAGCTGTCTGAAAAAGTTTTTAATGAAGGTAATGTAAAACCAAAGTTTCAAAAATGAAATGTGCCAGAGGAGACTAAAAGAATCCCACCCATTATTAAATGTACAGTATTGACACTTGTTATATTCATTATATAAGTACTGCTCTGAGTATCATCCTTCAAAGAATGTTTAATTATAAATTTTTTAAAACTTAACACTTAGAACTGCTATCTTAGAAAAGTTTCCTCAAAACTCCCAGTCAATACATCAAAGTTCATATGATCATGATCTAGAGTTGCAATCCAAACTCAGCCGAGGTGGGAAAGATAGTCTTAAAAACATCAGTTTCCTTTTGAGAAACTGTACGGGCTTTCAGTCCATCAATGTGGACTGAACAATAAACACAGGAAGATGGCCAAGGAAATTGTGTTCCTCCACTTACACTGACCTTCAACTACTCTCAAGGCTTTTGTACTGGGAAAGATTTCACACAGCGGCAGTTTGTTGTTTGTGTTGCTGGAAGTCCCACAGCTCAGACAAAATTTCTTCCATCCCTTTTGCTCATCATGCAAAGCACATCCTTTCTCATCAACAGTTTCAGAGAGCAGGTTAATGCTTTGCCGAGGAAAGTGTTTTAAAAGTTTTTCATTTGAGCTATATACAGTCAAACTGGAGTCTGTTCTGCATAGATTATCTGAGTAGCACCAACCTTATCTCTCCATAATTGCTGCTAAAAACTGGGGCGGAAATAAAGGGGGGTGGCAGTAGCAGAATACCAATCAGTTCCCAGTGAGAAGAAGAATTGAGAGCTATTAATCCCCCCTTGTATGGAATGTGTTAGTCCCTTGAGGGTGGGAGGCCTTTCTGCAACATATCCCACATCAAGTCCCATTTCATGGAGTCAACTTTTGTCTTTTTATGGACCCTTTAATTAACATAGCTCTCCTTCTAGCAGCTACTGTGGTGGTACTGTTTGTACTTTATGTAATAACAAGGGAGGGAAAAATCATGCCCAGTAGATCAAATAGGGACAGAATCTAAAGTAGACTGAGCAACGGACTTTGAAGCAACAGGGCAATATTTGAGACCTTTTCGAGATTCTCAAAGGCCTTCCGGCAGAAAGCCATTGGAGCCTCCTTAATAATCCATCTTGGTCCTGCATCCTGTCAACATTATTTTTTCTTTATTATCAATTGTCCATTGCTGTCAAGGCCCCAAGACAAATAAGAATGGGTGGAGAGATCCAGCATTCTAAGTTCATTCTTGGGAATGGACTTGAAATGATTCAATTCGCTGGCTTGAAAAACAATTTTTGATCTACCTGATTGTTTCAAATAGCAAAGTAGGTCTTAAATTTAGCCTTAAGTGGGAAGCTGAGGACTTGTCATTTTTCAATACGTCACTGTGCTGTTTTTGACATGGAACTCTCTCACAATTTTTCTCTATCCAATTTTCATAAAATGGTAGTATTGCGAAATAAACCAGTTTATCTAGGAGGCCACATAAGAACTCTAAATATAGATCAATGTGGTGTTGCTATGCATATGCACACATTACACTATTCTCTTTGGGGTAAGCATCATTAGGCAAAGCACAGAAATGAATTAAGGCTTGAGATAAAGGATAGAAAAGGGAGCTACTATATGGCTAGCTCTAGTTTACCTCTTGCTACTCTTCTGTATTTCTTTTTCTATATAAACCATCCTCTTCTACCACTGCTTACACTGTCTTTGTCCCTTAATCTTCTCTCAGCCTCTGTGTTGCCTCCATGCTCACTGTTGTTGTCTTTGTATAGAGGAACAATAGCATCATTCTTCCAATTATCAGGCTCAGACACCATCTTCACACATAATTAAACAAGAAGCACAAATTTTCCATAAGCCAATTGTATTTTAATTTTTCTCCACTTAAAATCATCTACACCTATAACCTTTCCATTTTTCAACATTCTCACACTGTATTTTTTGACAGGTAACTACCATTCCTGTATACATGTCTAAAGTACTTCTTCAAGCATTTACTCATTTTAAGTACTTCCCAAATCCTTATTTTTATAATTCTCTTTATAATGTTGCCCTTGTCATGCGCTTAGCCCTTGTCATCCTTTTCCAAAATAAAAATTTATTTCCATCAAAACTTTTTATGCCTATTGCAGTCTGCATTGTTGACTGCTCTCTAATTCATTCCTACTATCTTTTTCTCTATACGTAGCTTATAGAATTTTTTCTCTCATCCTCATTTTTATAGCAATAATTTCCTTTTTGGGTTTATTAAATTTATACACTGACTAATTTGGAAATCAAAATCCAATTTTAACCCAAGCAAGCTCATGGAATTCTATATAGGCTACATTGCAAGCCTACAACATGCCATTGTTCAATGCCAATATCCTACCAACCATGCACTGTAATGACAGGTATAGAACATCACAACCAATTAAAACTACTTTACTGCTTCATATTTATTATCCCTAGATCTATCTTACAACAAATTTGACACAAATTCAGAAACTGGGTCAATTTATGATGAGCCCTGCTCAAATGTAGGTAAAACTCAATACATTCAACCTCTTCTCCTAAGGTGCTGTGCAGACCTTCCATGAATTCTGTCCTTCAGCAGGATCTCATTCTGTCTCTATTAGGAACTGTTCCCTCACTCACTTTTGCCTCAGTGTTGGGCTATTCTCAATATTTCCATTGGTAGCAGGAATTCCAGATCAGTTTCACAACGCCTTTTAAAGGAAGTGGGATTAAAAATAGTAGTATAGTTGCATGGAAGTGACAAAAATAAAAAGGAAGTAGCATGTTCAAAGAATTGTATAAATGAATACAAGTAAGTTCTTAGGATTCGAATTAGCTGTATAGGACGCAATTAACTGTATAGAAGAAAATATGGTGGATAGAATTTTGCTTCTTATTTGTAAAAAAAATATATTAATATCCATATAAAAAGCATGTATATCCCAACCTGATGGGACTTGGTTCTTGTCCTATGCCTTAGATAGGGTGTTGTGGAATTTTAGTGGTTATAGTTTCTGTTTGACATTGTGTTTGTGGGTTAGGAGGATAATGTAATCATGGCATCCTTCTTTCTTGTGGTTTTTTTTTTAAATTTTGTTATTCTTTCCTACTTTTAATGTAAGCTACCCAGAGTTGTTTTGGGTAGCCTCTAAATTTCATCGATAAATCCATTTCATAAATAAATTATGCAATTTATCCACTGTAATGTTGCTTTCCTACACAATCCTTATTCATCACTGCCAGTATTGTTATTCTCTTCTTCTATCTACTTAAAATTATGGGTAAATCTTATATCACAGTCAGCCTAAAGTTGACCTCAAAGACATTTGGTCTGATTAGATAAAAATGCATGTTTGCACCTTCCAAGAATTGGGAACTGGTTATTAAAAAAACACTAGAAAAATTGGGTTGTTTGTAAATAATATCAACCATGGATCACAATTTTTACAATTGTAATTGAGCTTGCTTTCATATCAGGACCTCAATATAACACATTTCAATAGCATTAAAAAGTGAATAAAATTATAAGATCAAGCTATTTTACTTAAACATATTGTTTACCTGTAATTTCTTCAAAAACTGCATGAAATCCATCAAAATTTTTGGAACCATCTGAATGAAAAAGGACATGAAGGGAGGAGCCAGTGCTTCGTATTGGAAGAGGCCTGTCATTGCCACAGAAGCGTTTAATTAACTTGCTGTCAACACTGTCCCCATCACGGACTTCCACATAATCATACTGACACATGTAGTCAAACTCTACACTCAGCATGGCAAACCTTGACCGGAAAGAAAGAGACAGAACGAGAGATAGGGGACAGCGTCAGACACATATCTCTGTGCTCTTTGTGCTATAGCAGGGGTCTCCAACCTTTGTTTCCATCCTCCTTTGTTTTCCTTGGAAGACATTTCACTTCTCATACATGATGCTTTTTGAATGAGAAGTAAAACTTCTTCAAGAAAAACAAAGAAGGGTACAGTTGCCTTTTGAAGGACAACCATGACCATATGATTGAGAGTCTCCATAGACACATAGAGAAATAATGTCTCAATATAAAGATAATTTACAATTATCTTAATTATATATTATTATATAAAGATAATTTGCAATAATTTATCAATATAAAGATAATTATATAATATATATATAATTTGACTTCGTGAACAAATTTCTAGTTCATTCATGGAATGATCTTCCATTAATAAAGATGGTCCAAGAGCCAATAAACTGCAAATATATCCTGTCGCATTAATTTTAAAAGTTTTTAAACTGACAGAGAAAGACAAAGACAAGCATTTATTTATTTAGATACTTTGTATTCTGTGACTGAAATTAATAGCTCTGGGGAGGAGTCAGTAAAAATTCCTTTGGTGCCAGGTTTCAAATATTAGCCTGATAACTCAACATACCTTTCTCCACACATATAAAAAGAAAATTCAGTGTATTAAAATCCTACCTTAATTCAACCACAAATCCAGGTTTGGCATGTATAATCCACTCGCACTGGGCATTCAGTGGATAGCTCTCCAATAAAATCTGACCCTTGGAAGCTTGAAGAATCTGTCCACACCCTAGAGGGAAAAAGAAGAAAAATCATATAGGTATTAATAGAAAATTTATCTCAGGAACAATGCCAAAATACAAATTATTGATCATATGCACATGAGAAAATCTTCTCAGATACCTGACTAATTTACATGACTAAATAACTAAATGAAGTATTGAATAAAAGAGACATCAGTAACTGGTTAATAATTGGCACAAGTCTTGACATATAACACATCAGACCACAAAATATGATGCTTAAAACCAGAAAAGTTGAAAGACTATATAAATAGTCCTCAATTACACCACAATTGAGCCCAAAATTTATGTTGAAAAACTTATGTTGCTAAGAGAGTTTTGCCCCATTTTATGATTTTTCTTGCCACATTTGTTAAGTGAATCACTGCAATTGTTAAATTAGTATCACAACTGTTTCAGTGAATCTGGTTTCTCCATTGACTTTTCTTGTCAGAAGGTTGCAAAAGCTGATCATATGATGCCGGGACACTACAACCATCATAAATGTGAGTTTATGGTTGTCAAGCATACTAATGCAAATCACACGTGTCAGCATTCCAGGAATTAGAGCCATTGCAATTCAGAACTCTGAGGCAAATTGATTCCTCAAAGAACCATTTTTATTGGAAATATTATTCTGGCATAAACAAGTAAAAATCCGGTTCTGAATCTTCCTGGGCTTTTCACAACTGAAAAAGAGGATCCTTCAATGATATTAAGTGTGAAAAATGGTCATAAGTCACTTTTTTCAGTGCTGTTGTAACTTTGAATAGTCACTAAGTAAAATGTTGTAAGTTGAGGACTGTCTGTATAGCATAAACAGGCCACGGTCCCATTGGTTATCAGAACACTGGATGACATACCAAAAAATCTTGAAGGGCACTAAGAAAATTTATACATTAACAATATTTCTATCTGTCCAGTTGCAAAAGGCAGCTTTACTTGGAAGAGTTTATCCTGCAAAGATACTTTAACACCATTAAACAACATCTATAGATCGCAGATCCTTGGGAAGGACAGAAAAGATGGATAAAAATGCCAAAACATCTGGCTGGCTATGCAATCAACCATAATAGGACTTTCCTTGCTTTCCTCACAAAAAGTAATTGCTTACATGAATTTACTGTGGCAAAAATTGCAAAAATAGTGACACAGGGTTTTTTCAGTCTTAAGTTCTAATACACAAACAAGCAAACAATACAAGGAGCCCAAATACAGTACAGAATGTAAAACTATTATTTTGGCATTGGCTAGTAAGAACTGTTACACAATAGCACTCTTGCTTAAGCCCATGTCACACTGCCCAATGGATGCAAAAAGGACACAGCGGACGAGCAAAATGTTCCATCCGTTGTTATCCGCTCTCAAAAGGGCAAAAATTTGCATAACCGAGCGGATAACATGGACACATGGAGGACGCAGGGCGGATGCAAAGCGGATACGGAACGGAAGCCCAGCAGATGGAAGCAGATGGGGGCAGATGGCGCAACGCAGGGCTCCTGGGGGCCTCAGCAAAGCAGACGCGGAACGGATGAAGCGGATGCACAGCGGATGCACAGCGGATGAAGCGGTATGCACAGTGGATGCAAGCCTAGCGATGCCTGGCGTTAGTTGTGTGCATGCGGGAGGATGCATTGCATCAGCCCCGTGGATATAACGGAAGCAGCTCGGAAGCAGGTCGCCATTCAGAGGAAAGACCTGCTGCCGGAAGGATTGGCTGCCTTGCCTGCCCTGCCTTGCATGTCTGCCTGCAAGCCTTGTGCCACCCTCCCTGCCAGCCTCCCTGCCAGCCTTGGTTCCTGCCAGCCTCCCCTGCCAGCCAGCAAACCCCACAACCATGCGGAAGCACAGCAAGCCTCAGCCATCTGCTGCCAGCCCTTGCAAGAGGGAAAGGGCTACCAACCCGCCTCCCTGGCCCTCACTTCTGGTTCTGCTGGGGCTTCTGCAGCACGGGCTCGCTCTTCTGGGGCTGGGGCTTCTGCTGCTTCTGCTTCTGAGGAGCTGATGACAAGCACTCAGCACCAGCCACTCCACAGCACCTGCACCCTTCACCCCTGAGACTGAGCGACCAAGAGGAGTGCCAGAGACTCATTTTTGTGTTATAGCTTGTTGTTAATAAAGTCTATTTTTGAATCACACACTTGCTTCATTTCTTTTTTTTTTAATAAAATCTTGATGGAAAACTTTTAGAAATGGTTTAAGCCTTTGCTTGCTTGTGGGATGGGTAAGGATAGCTTTGGAATGGGTTAGGATACCTGTGGGATGGATAATAGCTGTGGGATGGTTAGGATAGCAGTGGGATAGATAAACCTCCAGTGCAAGCATAGTGGGACTGTATGGTCCATCCTCCAGGTGCCCACACTATGGCCCTTATTATCATAACGATATAATCAACAATCCATACATGTCAACATAAACACAACTCTTTATTAAACACCCTGTTTCATTGCAGGCCAACCAAACATACATGGCCCAATCTCATCCTGTGATGAGATAGGCTGAGGGAAGCATCCATTAAGCATCTACCATCCGTTCTTGCCACTCCACTGCTTCTAGCTGGAGTTGCACCAGTGTTTTCAGGAGGTTGCGCTGCTTCTTCGCCTCACGTGAGGCTCTGTTGGGCCTTGCACATCCTCAGTGTTGATCAGGTTTTGCCCTTGCCTCCATTTCCCAGGCTCCAGTGCCCCATTGCCTTGTTCACGGTCCACAAGCCTGTTCTACAAGACTGGGTAGTGGGTGCGCATCAGATTTGTGCAGGATGCAGCAAGCTTCCACAATCCTCCTCATGGTTTCTGGGCTATGCTGCATGTTTGGTGAAAGTACCTGGAACCTGTTGGCCAGGATGCCAAAGGCGTTTCTCCACCACCCGTCTTGCCCTGAACAGCCTGTAGTTGAAGATCCTCTCTTCACGGGTAAGGTATTTGAAAGGTGTAGGGGTTCATGAGCTAGGTTGTGAGGAGAAGGCGTCATCCCCCACAATGAAGTAGGGCACATCTTGCTTGTCGTTGGCAGCGGGTCTGGATCTGGGAAGCCCACCATGAGGTTGCTTTCCAGCCCTCCTTGATGTGACTGGCGTTGTATACCTGGGCATCTGAAGATGAGCCGTTGCCTGAAGCATCGATGTACATGAACTTGTAGTCAGCATCAACCATGGGAAGAGGATGATGCTGAAGAAGCCCTTGTAGTTGTGATTAAGTGGACCCCGACTTGGCTGGCGCTTTGCAGGCCACGTGCTTGCCATCGATGGCTCCAACGGTGTGGGGAAGTTCCACTTTCTGATACCACTGCTCTGCAACTTTCTTCCATCCTTCTTCAGTGGAGGGGCACTGGAGGAGCTCCTCCTTGTATTCGTTGATGATGGCCTGCACCACTTCTCTGACAACAAAGCTGATGGTGCTGGGTGGCACCCTCCAGCCGTACTGCATGCTCCTGTAGGTGGTCCCTGAGGCCAGGTGGCACAAGTGAGTGCCACCTTGAGCCCAGGTTCCAGGCTGGGCGGGAAGTTGTGTTTTGTCTTGGTCAACCTGGGTGTCAGCCGCCTGCACAAGTTCGTCAAACATGGCTGGAGGCATCCTCATGAGTTCTGGAATGCCGAGTGTCTTTTGCTCCTGAGCTCCACCATCAGCTTGTTGTACAGTCCGTCCTCTGCTCTTCTGGCGAACCATCTTTGGACCCCAGACTTTTTTTTGGGTGCTTCCTTTTCTTCCCGTAGTAGAGTTCACAGAGCCTGTAGATGGTTTTCGCACTGTTGCAGAAGGATGGTGGCTGCCGAAAGGACTTTGTCACAATCCACGGTGGACATGACTGGATGCTGTGGAAGAGGAAGAGTCAAATGAAGGCTGCAGAGGTCTGCACAGCTTGGCTGCTGTTCTGAAAGTGTGATGCAGGCGAGTTGCTCCCCCTTTATAGGCAGTGTAGGTGTCCCTTTGCATCCCTAGGCATCCTCTAGCGATCCTCTAGGCATCCTGCAGACATCCTTAATATCCAAGATAGGTCCCCTCTGCAAACATTTTTTCCGTTTTAAACGCTTTGTTTCCGCTTGGCATCCATTCTGCATCTGTTCTTGCATCCGTTCCGCTTCCTCCTGCGTCCGAGCGGATGCGAGTTGCCGCGGATGCGGAGCGGATGCCTGGCGGATATAGCGGATGCGTAACGGATGCGTAACAGATGCGTAGCGGATGCAGAATGGACGAACTGGGTATATTTTCTGCGCAAAGTTTTTGGCAGCCCAAAACTTTTGGAGCGGATGAAACGTCCATTAAACGGATGCTGGACGGATAGAGAGGAAGCAAAACGGAGGCAGTGAGTACATTGCGTTTTCGAACGGATGGCAAGGTTTTTTGTCCGTTTCACATCCTCTTTGCATCCGTTGGTTCACTGTGACATGGGCTTTAGCTCCATCAGATTTCAAAAAGCATCCATCAGGAAAACATTTATGGAACCAGGTCATTAAGAAGAACTGGTCGCATTCCAAGAAGTTTTACATTGAAACTCTGGGAATTCTTAACACATTTAAAAAACTCCAAGTAAAAGGAGGCTCCTCCAATGAACAGTGATGTGGTTGAATCATCTTCAGTAACATGCCAAATGTCCTATCTCAGAATTTCCTGTATCCTACCTTGTTAAGATTTGTCCATTCCTATAAATGTAAATCATTTGCTGGTTTACCCTCAATTACCCTCAGCTATGTAGATTCCAATAAAACACAGAACAAGCTCAGAAGGGTCTGTCATGAGTGCTTCATTCCACACCAGGGCTTCTTGGCTCCTGATGTGAAAAACTGGAGAATTAATTACATTGCCCCCATGACTGTCATTAGGATGCTGTTGAGATATGCCAGGATCCGCTGGAAACTAATGTAGCTTCCCACACTGGGGAGAGGAAACGTAGCACAGTTGCTGGCTCTCCTCTCAAAACAACCTGAGACAAAGCTGCAGGAAACCTTCTTCAGAAGGATTGACAAGGGTCCTTGAATCACCTCAGAGAACATTCCCTTTTCATTATAAGGGGGCTTTTCTGTTTCCTTTCTTTCTCTTGCCATTGGCAAGAGAAAACTGGTGCAAAGAGATGGTGCCCGTGCACAGAATACTGAATGCATCTTTCTTTGGAGAACAGTACAGTTTGAACTTGTGGAACATTTCTGCCAAGGAAATAGGACTGGCCAACAAAGCAGGTGGTCCAAAGGCTAAAGAGAGAGCCATTCAAAGAATGATCCAAAGAAACAAGCGCCACAAACCATTTCTGCGTGAAACATATACATGGTCAGATCCAATTGTCATTTTTCTGTTTCTAATCCATCCACCAGAGGGATACATGATACCTGCCCATCCTTTCATATTTAATTATCAGCCAGGCACCTTCCAACCGAAACATGCATTTATTTGTTAAGGAGAGAGAGAGAAAGGCAGGGAGGGAGGGAGGGAGAGAAAGAGAGAGAGAGATTTGAAAAGTTTCAAGAATAATTTAAATGCTAAACATAAATCCTGTCTTGTCTTGAAGGAGAAAGAAGAGGTGCTTAGGAAGGAGAGTTGGAAAGAAATCAATTCTGAAAGGCTATAATAATCACTGTTCCTTTTGTATCTGAAAAAAGTTGGCAAAACTTTTTGGAACATATTTTTTGCCTGAGGCCAAAGAATTAGAGTAAATATACTAAATACATAAAAAGTAACAAATATTTTAAATATAACTTTGTTCTTAAATAAGTGCCCATGAAATCCACCATAAAAGACAGAACCACAGATTTAAATCTAAATAGTGCCAGAACTTTAGATTTAAATTCTGGCTTCTGAATGCAGTAAGAGTACCATAAATTGGAAGAAAAGTATGCCTGAAAATAAATGGTATGCTTGCTGAATTATTCAATATTCAAAACAGAGAATAAGATATGAGAATGCAGTATCCCCTTGATTGTTTAATATGTTTATGGATAATTTTGCTTATAGTGACATTAGAAGTTCATTGAGTTGTAAAGTCAATATATGTATTTTCATATATATGCCATGTAGTTGGCGGAATATTCAAAGGATTTGCAGCAAATGTTAAACTCTGTGATGCACACAGATCATGGATCTCTGATAGAGAAAACAGAGTAAATGCTGCAAGTTACTTCTTGTTGATGAAGCCAGCAAGCAGATAAACAGGCATATCTTGGTAGAATGCTTGCAAAATGTAGAAAAATGGACTTTTTAAAAAAAGACTATAAATGTTGGTAGAAAGCAGTAGAAACTGGGTAGTACAGGTAGTCCTCAGACCATGTATTTAACAATAGTTCAAAATTGTGTCAATCATGGAAAGAGTGATTTGTAACTATCCTCAAAGTTATGACCCTTGCACAGCCTCCCTCATCATATGATTGTAATTTGTGGTTACAGCACAAATTAACCACAAATGGTTACAGCACCTTGTGATCATATGATTGTGATTTGCAACTTTCCCGGTCAGCTTATGCATTTGGGGAAGCTGGATTCACTTAACAACCATGGCAATTCATTTAACAACCATGGTAAAATGGTAATAAAACTGTTTAATGACTGCGTCGCTTGGTGACCAAAATTCCAGTCCCGATTGTGGTTGTAAATTGAGGAATACCTGTACGTGGGTTGTTGCAAGATATAAAAGCTGAACCATGCTGTGTATAAGAATATATCTGTAAATGAAGTGAGTGTCAAGTGTGTTAGATGAAACTTTAAAGTCAGCTGAATATACTGGAAATGGTTTTACTTACTGTACAGCAGAGGTGGAACTCAGTTGGTTCTGACCAGTTCTGGAGAACTGGTAGTGGAAATTTTGAGTAATTCACACCACCTCTGACTGGAGATTTAACAGTATCCTTCTCCTGCCAAGCTCACCAAGCCACACCCACAAAACTGGTAGTAAAAAAAATTGAATCCCACCACTGCTGTACAGTAAATCAGAAAGACATGTTCCAGTATAAATGGATAATTAAGAAATATGGATTGAAGACAAAATGAATGACCAGTCCAGATCTTCACTGAAAAGGTTGTCATATAAAATGAAGAATAAATCCAAAACAAAGAGCTGGACGAAAAAATTAAGGAGTTTAAAAAGCAAAAGACAGTGTAAAATTTGCTATTTTGTTATACGGACATGTGGGAAGCAACAATATTTGCAAAGTTACTTGTGGAGAATGTTGTGAATTGTATTGATATGGACCAGGTTTAGTTAGATTTCTTCTTCTCTTTTCTCCTGCCTTTATGATGTTTTGTTGACTTACTCTTTTTTTGCATGTCACAGAAAGTTGCTTATCCCAAACAAAAAAGTAAGTTGGATATCTATACAGTATATGAGTTTAGTATGAGGTACTTATATGGCTGAACCAGTTAGCAATAGTAATTTATCATTTTAATAATTTGTATGTGAAAAATGTTCATGAAAGTTGAAAATAATAATCAGGATGCATATGTTTGCATATGTTTAATCTGAAGCATGTTACCAGTAACTTTATGACTAATTATAACAGGAATACCACACGGTATAGTATATACCACGGATGTCAAACTCAATCATTTCATGTGACATATTGCAACTGTCAATTAAAAAGATACTCCTTTGGTCTTTTCAGCTGCCAGAAAAAGGGAGTGGGAGAAAACAAGCATCCGTTAAGTGCCTAGATAATCACCCCAGCAGCCCAAAGTTGTTGGAGCATAAGAAGGTTATTGGAGAGCATGATGGATGATTCTTGGAGATGGATGTGTCCTATTGGAGAGGTCACATCCAAGGGGTGGGGAGAAGACCAGGGTCAAGGGAAAAATGTATGATGTAATTTAGTATCGGCTGCACCTAGCTAATGCCAACATGGCCACTTCTAATAAATCAATTTTTTTTTCTCTGACATGCAGCTAGAGACTTTTGATTTGAATGGGGATGGATTTGATGGAGTCCTGACAGCAAAAAATTTTTCCTTGGCAGAGCCAGGATGGGTGTAGCCTGCACATGATGCACCCAGGCCACCATTTTGACACCCTTGGCATATACAGTACAACAAAAAAACCCTAACAAAGCATTTAGGGCTGTAGCTGAACTACTGGATGACAAACTGCTGTCTTCATTACAGCAGTTACAGCACAGATACCAGTGCCTGAAGGAGACAATTTTAATGGCAATAGGTGCATCATTATCAGTTCTGAAATATTAGGTTAGGTACATATCATCACAGAAAAACAAGAGTCAACAACAATTAATCGATCAGTCAATCACCAGTGCCTGAAACTAGTTTCATGAAAACCGCTTGAGAAAGGGAAGCTATTCTAGGGATCAAAGATGATCCCTTCATCTTATTGAAAACTGAAAATAAATTGTTACAGTGAGATGGTAGCCCTCTGAAAGAATTATTAATGACCTCAAATGTGAAAATACTGCTTTCGCAAGTAACATAATAAAACTTATCTACACATAGTTGTTAGCCTACTTCTTTTTCTTTCCATTTACATTATTCCTTAACACATCTCTACTCTCTTCTTCATCTTCTTCTTTCTTCACTTTCATCCTTTCTGGAAAAAGTGAGGAGAATATGAGGATGCATCTAGGCTTCTGTGGGACATTGTTGGCTGTTTGTGATAGAGAATGATAGATATATGTAAATGAAGATAATTGATTCTGTAAATGTACCAGATTTACAGGCAATTGATTGATTTTCCCCAGGTGATCTACTCTCAATCTGGCCATTCAAATCTTTCAATGATGCATATTGCTGTTGTATTTATGTTCCACCACCTTGCTGCTCCTCATCTTCTCCTCTTTCTCCATCTTTCCCTGACTTCTGAGGAAAATAGGATCAAAATAGGATAATTTGACTCTAGTCATTTGTGCTTTGAGTGAGGACTCTGGATTGATTCGTTCTATGAGCCATTTCTTTGCTTTCTTGGCAATCCATGGAATTCTCATGAGTCTTCTCCCACATTGATTTTCAAAAGCATCAATGCTTTTTCTATCTTGCTTCCAGGGGTGGGCTTCAAATTATTTAACAACTGGTTCTCTGTATGGTTGCTGGGTGGGTATGACCATGGTGGGCGTGGCCTAGTCGGCCTCCCGCACCATCCTGGTTCTGAAAACGGGCCACGGGGGTGGGCGTTTTCACCCCCTGGGCTCCAGAGGCTTTCTTTGAGCCTCCGGGAGGGTGAAAACGCCTTCCCCAGTCTCCAGAGGCTCTCTGGAACTTCAGGGAGGCCATTTTTTGCCATCCCTGGGCTCCACAGGCTTTCTTTGAGCATCTGGGAGGGTGAAAATGGCCTCCCTGGGCTCTGGAGGCTCTCTGGAACTTCAGGGAGACCCATTTTCTCACTCTCCCCGAGCCTCCACACAGGCCTGCAATTACCTGCAATCCAAAATGGGCCGCTTGGGGACTCCTGGTTGGGGCAGGCTGGGGTAGGCGGGACCAGCCAGGGGTAGGATATGCCAGTTCACTGGACTGACCATTAAATTAACAAACGGTTCACCTGAACCGGTGAGAACCAGTAGC
Organism: Laticauda laticaudata; assembly: GCA_004320025.1. NCBI lineage: Eukaryota > Metazoa > Chordata > Lepidosauria > Squamata > Elapidae > Laticauda > Laticauda laticaudata. The sequence goes on along the minus strand of BHFT01036428.1, from coordinate 55,019 downwards.
AGCCCACCCCTGCTTGCTTCTGGAGAATCTAGTTTTTGCTTCCATACACTGTCACAGGGAAAACCATTGCCTGTCCATTTTTGATCATTTTAGATATAGACAAAGCACAACAACTGAATAACTTTTCTAAGACTTCCATTGCTACATGACATTATATACAGACTAGCATTTGGTAAAGTTTAACTTTACATTGTCCTATTTTAAGTAATAACAGATACCACTACAATTTTATTCACATCTAACTGAATTTAAGGTCCACTTAATACAATGGCACACCTCTTTGGCAATTATGTATGGGAATGCTCTATTCCTGTGGTGCCTTTACTGGTAGCAAAAAGAGAACCTTTTTTTAAAAAAAATGATGTGTTTTACAATATAGGTTTGCAGTGAAAGAATCACAGACATTTATATTCAATCTACTCTTCAGATCAACATATTTCCAAAACTCACAATTCAACGTGGGCGGGGTTTTTTAAAAACAGAAGTAATTTTATTTAGTCAGTATTGTACCCATATTCAAAGGCAGAACATTCAAAATGCTGCAGTGATGAAATTTGCATATTCTCCTTACAGTCTTTGCACATTCAATGATTTCTCACTAATCTGTAACAAGTTAAGAAATTATTCTATTCCCCCCACCCCACCCCCAAAAATCTGCTTATATTCCTATTTGTCCAGGCAAATCTCATATGCACCACTTACAGGATAGGTCTTGGTACTACAATCAAGACAGCGAATAAATAGAAAGAGAAGAATTTCCAGGCCTTAAGATGTGCAAAGGATTGTGCTCCTGAATCAACATATTTCTCTTTGGTCATTCAGTCCATATGGTCTAATTTTCTACAAATGCAGAGTGTGTGTGTGTGTGTGTGTGTGTGTGTGTGTGCATGCACAAACCGAGCAATGAATATTCTCCTTACACTTTCTTCAATTAACTATTCTTGCTGATTGCTCATCTCACACACACACACACACACATGAATGATTCTACCTATACCTGAAAAAATAATTCAATTTATCTTTTGCGAAGGAAGCACCTCTCCCTCCTCACCCAAAAGCCCTGGAAAAATATTCAGATTAGGCATAAGGACCTATTTCACTCAGTAAAAATATTGCAGTGAAAATTAAAAACCAGGGATAATGATATAACTGTAATAATATTACAGTTACCTGTAGGTGGGTTGTTAATAGAAGTTTTCACCTATAGTCTTAAAGGAGTGCCAGACAATTCATCTGCTAACAATGCTCTACTTTCCAATTTCCTGACCAAGCAGAGATCTATAAACTGCCCCCTATAAACTGTAGGAAAACCTAGAAAGCCTTGTCCAACTCCCTCCTTCTCTCTGGCAATGGCTGTATTCTACAGAATACTTTGCACTCTGGTTAGAACCCAGGATACCAGATCTGTGCTGTGCAGATTTAGATAACCATTAGATGGCAGCAAAAGGTTACAGAAAACTAAGCATTGTCCATAATAATCTGTATTTGGGCGCCCTTAGAGCTTTGGGAAATAGAATGGGATCCTGGGAAAAGAATTGGAGAAATACTTTTGGCCTATAAAGCCCCAATAGCTCAGTATGAGATAATTTCCCAACCCCCCAAAAAATCATCTTTGGCTGTATTGTCTTATATTTTCAAATTGAGTGTCAATGGCCATGCAAAGGATTAGGAATTTGTTTTTGCTTTGACATTAGCAGCTCATTTTGCTGGATGAGTGACAAGGAGTTTCCCCCCCCCCCTTTCCCAGCCAAAGCATCAGCTCTCCTTGTGGTAAAGTACATCTCTAACCAATACTTACTCATGCAATCGCCTCCATACCACCCAGCTCGGCATTCTGCACAATAAATGCCTTTGATGTAGAAGTTGTCTAGTGATCCTCCCCAAGACCCATTGCGACAGGTCTTACAATTCTCGAAAATCATGCATCCTGAAAGAAGAGGAAGAAAATTCTTTAATTATGAATGCTTACATTTGGGTTTCTCTGATAGGTAGCTGCAAACCATAGCCCGTGCAACCAATGTGCTTACTTTGGCTGTATAAAATGTGCTTTGGAAAAGTCCTTTCAAGCAAAACATTCTTCTAAGCCAAACACACTCAAACATAAAGAGAATATAAATATAATTATGAGGTTATAAATACAATGATAAGCCAAACACACTCAAACAAAAAGAGAATAATATAAATACAATTATGAGGGCTGGATACAAAAATTTACAAACATGAATTTTCCTGTAGTCTATAATGATTGAAAAAGTGATGACATGGTGACATGACAACACAACCACCATTTTCATACTTATACTCTAGTGTAAGATGCACATGCTAAAGTCATGGGGTTTGTATTATGATGCCACAATATATGTTTCTTCACCTGGCCTCTCTTGCTATCACTCACAGATGCCTATAGCTATTGCACTCAGGCTTTGTCTTATTGATCTCTTCCTCTTTTTCCTGAAATTTCTCTTGTTTAAATGAAATTTACTTCCTGAACATCCTATATTGTTTTATATCAAATCAGACCAATCTAAACTAGAATTTTAATTTCAGTAATGCCCCAATGATGGCTCAAATATTAGATAAAATTCAGAACTAGTTTCTGCCCTAAAATTTATGAACAAGAGTTCACTTGCAAATTTCAACATAAATATATTATTCAACATAATAGAAAGGAGGGCTGTGTGTCATTCAAAAATTATTTAGAAGGGGTACTTTGGAGCACATATAGATGAAAGTGCAGCACTTCTTTAAAGCCAGTTGTATCTTCTGGCTTCTGTGTGAGTTAATATGTCACATTAAGGAAACAGCTGTTTTAATGCCTCAACATTAAAGTTTACAGCAGTTTTAACTTATTTAAGGCCCTGTCCCACTGCACTTACGGATGCAAAGAGGATGTAAAACGTTAAAAAAAGCTTGCCATCTGTTGGAAAACACTATGCATCCATTGTATACTCATTGCATACGTGTTTCATACGCTCTATCCATCGAGGATCCATCCACTGCGATTTCATCCGCGCAAGAAGTTTTGAGCTGCACAAAACTTTGTGAACGGATGAACTTTCCGCCGTGTACGATGTAAATCCGAGACATACAAGCAACAAACGTTCTACGTCCGTTTATCATCCGTTAAACATCCGCTGTATCCTCTCTGCATCCTCTGGGCATCCTCGCAACTCACATCCGCTGCAGCTGAAAATGGAAAGAGGGAGGAAAGAAAGGGTACATGGAACATCTATACATCGTTAGTAGCACGGAAATAGAAAGGATGCATTTGCATCCGATATACATCTGCGCGGCATCCCCTTTCCTTCCTTTAAGCGTACGTGATGCATCTGCTTCATCCACTATGCGTCCACTTTGAAATTCTCCCCCGGAACCCCTTCGAAGGTGTCATCTGCTTCCATCCGCTAGGCTTCCTATGAACATCCGTTTAACATCCCCTCTACATACTACCCACATCTGTTATTTTCAGTTCTGTTTATGCAAATTTTTGCCATTTTTTGAAGCGGATGACAACGGATGGAGCCATCCCTGAAATTTTGCTCATCCACTGTGTCCTTTATGCATACGTTTGGCGTCCGTCGGCCAGTGAGACCTAGCCTTTAGACTCATTTGGAAAATCTGAAAGAGGATATGGTGGTTTTAATAAGAACTTACACTGACAATCCTATTTGGCCTGAAGCACATCTTCTGAATAAGTTTCAAATCAGGCAGAATCCTATTGATACATATTCTTATCAGTCTCATAAGCTGCTTCTTTATATCCTTTATCTTCAATTTTTTTCCTCAGCTGACTTTGAAATCAATAATAATTCTTTTCTATTTTTTAAAAAGAAGATAGTGTGCAAACTAGGCCTTGGAGACTGAACTGTAGCCTCCATCTAGTACTGAAGCCCATTGTGGCTTTTTGGAGAACTTCCAAGCATCCGTGATGATATATCCTGAAATGTGAGTTTCTGTCGTTAGAAAAAGGAAAAAAACTAACAACAATATGCATTAACTTTCATCACAATGAGCATTTATATTGGCATCCATCCATCTATCTCTAAGGAGGAAAAAACTATTAATCATCAAAATCTGGCAGACAAAACAGACTGCATGCTCCACCTAGCTACAAACATATTTACTGCATGTAAATTAAACAGATACAGTAAATAAGAGAGTATAACTGGGCACATCAAAGCAGTACAGTATATCAACATACCAGGGTGAATTAGGCAGGAGTCACACTCATTGTCCTCATTCCTACAACAAGGAATAGTGTATCCCACTACTTCTTTCTGTCCAGGACACACACATTTGATCTGATCATATTCACAACACTCCCGACACATGATATTCCATTCAGCACCTGGACAGTTTTCATTGATCACGGTGTACTCTGCAGAAAAGCAAAATGAGAGTTATATGAGAAAGAAGAATTAACTGTTCTCCATCAGAACTGCCTATGCTGCACTACCAGTTGAAAATCCCAGAAGAGGGGGTAAAATGGAATATAGAGCTTTGATAAGGAAAATAACATGGACTATTATTCAATTAAACTGCCAGCATTTAATGACTGCAATTTATTTCATAAAAAGAGGCATTCCATTGGAAGATGTGGCCATAGCTCCCTACTGCCACATATTATTCCATTGGAAGATGCAGCCATGGCTCCCTACTGCCACATATCAACTCACATATTATGTGGCTTCATAAAAGAAAGCCATCTTTCATTTATACCACTTCCTAAGAATAAAAACACTATGCAAAAGAAAAAGAAAAAAAGCCAGTTTTGTTCTTTTGAAAAAGGGAATCAAATTATATCATATTCACACCCAGCTAGATTACAGAGTCATAACACTACAATCCCAAATCCAAAATAATTTCCAACACATAAAATCCAATGGGGAAGTCCAAAAATCATGTTTCTGCCCTCTTTCTGGGATTAGAGGAATTTACATTCAGCAGAGTTTCAAATATTATAGGTCATCTGCCTTTTGGCTATTTGGGCTATTACACATTAGACTACAGGTAGTCCTTGATTTAAAACTGTTTGTTTAGTGATCATTTGAAGTTAAAATGGCACTGGAAAAAAATGACTTATGGCCATTTTTCAGACGTACAACCATTGCAGCACTCCCATGGTCACATGTTCAAAGTTCAAATGCTTGGCAACTGACTCATATTTATAACGGTTGCAGTGTCCTGGGATCATGTTTTGCGACCTTCTGACAAGCAAAGTCAATGGGAAAGCCAGATTAACTTAACAACTGTGTTAGTAATTTAACAACTTCAGTGATTTCTTTAACAACTAGGGCAGGAGAGGTTGTAAAATGGAACAAAGCCCATTAAGCAACTGTCTTGCAAAGCAACACAAATTTTTGGCTCAATTGTGGGAGTAACTCAAAGGACTACTTGTATATATCTGGAGCTTCTGCATTCCTGCACTCAATGGAGGAAGCAAGAACATTTCAAATCTCCCTAATTTTCTTTTCTGAAATGAATTGATTTGATATGACCATGCCCCTGAATACACTAGTTGTTATGGACTGAGTTTATGTATATGCTTTCAGGTGAAAAAAAAAAGAATTAAAACAGAAGGTACCAATCTCTGACATTTGCAATAAAAAGTATATGTTCCAAATATTTCTAATTATTCAGTCTATTAGGGAAAGGAACAGTGTTATAAATATTAATAGAAGCATTATGATTAGTAGTGCTAGTAACTAGAACGAATTCATTTTCTAGTAATAAAAAATAAAGGCATCTAAAGGCATTATAGTTATAATAATTTATACGCAGTTGCGCTTAAGGGCATTCCATCTTAAAAATGTACATTAATTTCCAGACACTTAATCCTAATATATTATGCTCCATTGAAATATACTTATTTGCAAGTATTACTGGGTTGAATAGGCAAAATCTTGGCATGAAAACAGAGAACTGAACTCCAGCAATAAATTTCTGTTAGCAGATCTGTTGTATGGCCTAATTTATCTGTATGCTATTTGTTTGCTAAGCTCAATAATAAAGCACTGCTCCAAGGAAAATGTAAGGTTTACTGAGAATGAAACCCATCAAGTATAAAGTGTTATTAAAACAATTGTACTGATTTTTTTTTTTTGTAAAATATTACTTTTGGGGGTCTATTCTGATTTCATTACTGCTTTTACAAGCAGATGGGATTATTTAATTAATCAATGATTGTACAACCAGGACAGACCACATAATGCTCTCAATGAGATATGGCATGCATAACCCATTGAAGTGGTTTATTCATACTTATTACAATTAATGCTTAAAAAGCAATGAAGAGCAGTTAAACATGCAGTTTGATTCTGAATGAACATTAGAAGTCTTTGAAAGTAACACCTTCCTACAAAATAAGTCCTCTAGGAAATGACACTGATTGGTTTTGAAGAAATGATTCTCGCATGCAGGACACATAACTCACTTCAACCAAACATTTAAGGTATAGGAGAAGGCTGTAATGTGGAAGACTGCTTGTAACCTTCTACTGCACCTCTTGCTTCTCAGCTACATGGCTTTAGGATTACCCATGGCACATTGTTAGAGCAACCCAACCCAGAAAAATCTTCAGCTCGTGGTCCAGAGAAGGTTAACTTTGACTCAAACTGTGGGCAACCTCATAAAATTCACCAAAGCCACCCAACTTGAAATCACATCAGCTAGTGCTATAGAAAGCTAGTGCTTTTTCTCAGCCTTCTCCCAAGTTCTTCAAAAGAAGGCTGAGGGCCTCCAAGGAAAGAACATAATCACAGAATCGGGTTGCTTCCCAAAGCAGCTTTGAAGTGCTTTGCTCTGAACTTTCACTGAAGTGAAACATTCTTTGAAGCTTCACAGAGCCCTCTGTCAGCCTTACCAGGCAGACCAGATAGAAAACATGGTCAGATAAGCTACCTCAACTTTATTGTAAAACTGCTGAAAATACAATTCTCCTGAAAATAGGTCTGAAAATACAATTCTCCTGCTGTCATCTTTACAGACTTATAACTTAGGTAGAATTTCTCCTGAATCTCTTGCAGCTGTTGGCTATACTCCCTCATCCAACTGTTCCTTAAGCATGTTTTTGCCAGTTTCCCAAGGTCTTTCCCACATACCATTATACCCTAACAAATATTCCTGAATTTTGTGAAAATCACTTGATGTAATTCTTCATTACTAGGGTTTACAGCGGAATTTCCACATTCGGTCATATTTTAATGAAATATAAATATCTTGATCCAAACACTCATCCCATAATTCCTCTTAGATTCTATCTTTTTTTCAGAGAATAGACAGTCCATCTTTTTTTCACAAAAAGAAGATACTAAACCTATTGTTAGTATCTAGAGAAATTCATTACAAAAGTTCTTTGGAAGACACTGGGACATGAACAAGTGCTGTCCACTGCTCTTTAATGCAGCTATACAACAATCACATGATCTTGGGAAAATGCATGGATGCTTTAAAGATCTGACTAAAGTCTCCCAGTGTAGAAGAGTAAGCAGAAAGCCTTGAACAAGTACACAAAGCTATTGTGGTACCCATTCCCTGACCCAGGTTGTATCGAAAAGTTTATCCTATTTAGCTTTTTCAACATTCACGGTCAACATTAATTATGGAAAAATATAATTGCCTATCAAAATGTCAAAACTTGCAGAAATAGTGAAACTGATCTGTTTGACCACATAACAAACAAAAACTTTTATGAAAGACTGGAAATCTTATATGGACTTCTTTCTGAAAAAATTTAAAAAATGATGATTTATGTATGTGAAGAAACATATCAATTAAACCAAACAGTAAGGTGATTTCTAAAATATTTAAGAGGAAAGAGGGACAATAAGAATGTAACTATGTTAAAAAGAAGGTACAAAACCATTTACATATTTCCTTCCTTCCTTCCTTTCTTCCTTCCTTCCTTTCGTCCTTCCTTCCTTCCATCTTTTATCAAATGAAGACTCTTAAGTATAATTTTTTAAAAATGGAAAGTTGCATTCTGGTAAATAAAGGTAAAGGTAAAAGTAAAGATTAAGGTTCCCCTCGCACATACATTGTTTCCAACTCTAGTGTGCAGTGCTCATCTCTGTTACAAAGCAGAAGAGCCAGCGCTATCCGAAGACATCTCATGTGGGCAGCATGACTAAATGCCGAAGGTGTTTATGACTAAATGACTAAATGCTGTTACCTTCCTACCAAAGTGGTCCCTATTTTTCTACTTTCATTTTTCTACTTGCATTTTCGAACTGCTAGGTTGGCAGAAGCTGGAACAAATAATGGGAACTCACTCTGATACACGGTGCTATGGATTCGAACCGCCAAACTGCTGACCTTTCTGATTGGCAAGCTCAGCATCACAGCCACTGAGCCACCGCATCCCCTATCCTGTAAGTAAAGATTATGTAATTCATTTGTAGTAATCAGTTTGGTCTAAAGGTTAAGGCACCAGGCTGAGACCATGAATTCTAGTCCTGTCTTACCCATGAAGGCCAATTGGGTGATTTTGGGCCAGTCACTCTCTCTCAGCCAAACTCACCTCACAGTGTTGTTGTTATGGGAAAAAAAGGAAAACTTATTCAGAAGTAATCAAATCATTGGTCTCTGAGTTAAATTGAGAATAAGAACGTAGCAATAGATACAAAAGAAGGAAAGTTTATTTGCAAACATCTAAACTGGGGAACAGCCTATGAAGTCAAGAAGAAACATATAAGTGGACTCCTTCCTGTGCCTCTCATAGTCCCACACATCATTAAGATTCCAATTGTTATGATACTGTTTTGTTATTGAAAAATTATTTTACCTCAACTATTCCACTTGCATATTTGATATGTTTCTGCTATATGTTTCTTCCAATGGTAGATCTTCAGTAAGACAGTTCTTTATTTATGATCACAAGTGCAACCAAAGATTTGGTCGTTGAATGAAGCAGTAGTTAAGTGAGATATCACTTGACTGCTTTGCTCAACAATCACAATCCCAGCACTCCCAGTTGTAATTGTGAAGCAATCTCCAGGTTGTTAAGCAGAAGTCGTCTTAGGTAAAGAGTGCAGGGTGCCTCAGAGTGGGGGGGGGGGGAGAACTTGGGAGGCCACATGTGAATGTGTCTCTGTTCCAGAGCTGAAAATCCTCCCTGCTGAAATCCAAGCAGGATTTTTGACTCCTGAGCAAAGATACTTGTGTGAGGTCTGTGTGAGAGCTCTCCCACCCCAAGGCACTTTGCGCTCCTTACTTTACTATGCTGCCTCTCTGCTCAAAAGCTCAAAGCCTCCTAGCCAAAATCCAAGCAGGCACAGAGCTGAAATCCTTTGGCAGCAGCTCCTTCAGTCAGGCCCAAGAACAAAAGAGCTACTTCCTAAAAGATTTTAGCTTTCTTTGTCTACTTGTATTTTCTGAAAACCAAGTAGGCATGGAGCTGACACTCTTCAGTGGGGAGCTATATTTACCAGTCTCAGAGATGAGAGGAAGTCCTTTTGATAGGAAGCAGCAACTTGCAACTTTCCCTGCTGACTTCCCCATTGGCTTCACTTTCCCAGGTATACCATGTGTTCATTGTGCAGAACTGGTCAATCTCGTCTCAAAGGTGATTGGAAGCAGTATGTTAATATATGAAGCCATACTTAATACATGAAGTATTAAGCAGTATTTAACATGTGAAGTATTTGTACAGCTTTATAAATCCTTAGTAAGGCCACACTTGTGGGGCACTTGTGGTGGCTCAGTGGCTAAGATGCTGAGCTTGTCGATCAGAAAGGTTGCCAGTTTGGCAGTTCGAATCCCTAGCACCGCATAATGGAGCAAATTCCTGTTACTTGCCCCGGCTCCTGCCAACCTAGCAGTTCAAAAGCATGTAAAAATGCAAGTAGAAAAACAGGGACCAAGTCAGTGGGAAGGTAACAGCGTTCCTTGCACCTTTGGCATTTAGTCATGCCAGCCACATGACCACAGAGATGTCTTCGGACAGCACTGGCTCTTCAGCTTTGTAATAGAGATGAGCACTGCCCTCTAGAGCTGGAAACGACTAGCACATATGTGCAAGGGTAACATTTACCTTTAATAAGTCAAGGGACTGCAGTGCAAGGAAGTAACAGCCATATAGCCTCATTCGTATTAGTTCCCTCTGCATAAAGTCACAATGTTTAATCTGTCTAAATGAAACAGTAAAACCATCCAACAGAAATCAAATTTTTAAAAATGGAAAACATGGCATTGATTCTTAATCAATTTGCCTACATTTGACTTCAGAATCTATTTACATGTAAGCATAGCAAAAACAGATCCCTGAACTTGCAAGACACTGGTCAGGAAAAAGTAAAAATGCTAATATACTACTGATCTTGAAAGAATTAGGTTGTCCTTGACTTACAACAATTGACTTAGTGACCATTTGAAGTTACAAACAGTACAGAAAAAGAGACTTATGGCTGTTTTTCACACTTATGACCATTGTAGCATCTCCACGATCGCATGATCAAAATCCAGATGCTTGACAACTGACTTATATTTATGATGATTACAGTGTCTCGGGGTACGGTGATTCTCTTTTGCAACCTTCTCACTGCAAAGTCAATAGGGAAGTTAGATTTGCTCAACAACCGTGTGACTAATCTCACAACTGCAGCAATTCATTTTACAACTGTGGCAAGAAAGGTTGCAAAATGGAGCAAAACTCACTTAACACCTGTCTCACTCAGCAGCAGAAATGTTGGACTCAATTGTGGTTGTAAATCGAGGACTACCAATATTGGGTGACCACTCTATATGGAAAGAGTAGAGATGGAGAAGCAAGTTTCCCAGTTGTTCCTTTCTGAGGAGGGAAGTATGTTTTGGAAAAGTGTCAGAAGCCACATCATTTAGCGCCCTGCCCTTCAGGGAGAATTTTGTCCCATCATTAATGTTAAAAAGAGATTCATTAATGTTAAAGAGAAATCAAAATGATTATATTGTTATTAATTTTATGGGAATGAAACAGAAAATATAATTTGTCACATAAATGTATTTGGAATAATAAAGAATATGAAAATTAAAAATGATTATAATGTTAAACAAGAACTTAAAATAAGATTACTATATAATAATTAGTAAGGTAATAAAGAAAATGAATACGGAGCATGAGCATGGAAATAAAAAATGATAATATTATTAACATTTAAAATTGGTTTGTTATATAAATGCTTTTGGAATAAACATAAGATTTATTATGTAATAGGGAAAAATACCATGTGGAATCCGATTGGGGAAAAAAGATATATATGCATATATAATAGTAAACAGGAGATCGTTGTGGTTAATATAGGATGTGGTAACTAAAAAAGGCTATATTGACATGTGTTTTTTTTTAATTTGTTATATATTGAGGGGAAAATATATAAAATAAAAATAGGTGGCAAGATTGAATTGACAATGAAAGGGGATAAATATTTTTAACATATTTTAGGATTAAACTTTTTTCTGTTTGGAAATGATGAATGAAATAACATGAAATGATAAAACATATTAAAGGAAAAATGGAATTGGTAATGATATGATATGAAACTGGATAAGAAAGCTGAAAATGTAAGTATGATTATGTATGTACAGTATGTTATAACCTGAAATCACATTGTTCACTCAAAGAGATGTTTAAAGAAAAAAAATTAAAAAATGGATAATGTTAGAGAGATTTAATTGCAGCCGTCTTTTGTAGGTCAAATAATGGACTTAGTTTCGTCTTCTACATCAGATAGCATATCATCTTAGCCTTACTCTACTTTCCTAACTATGTTTCTCACTGTATTTCATGTTTCTAAAATATTTTGTTGTTTTAATGGAAAAAACAGGTAAGTGACCATAGCATGCCAAAATCTGCAGCTAATTTGAAATAGTCTTCTTTGACAGAAAAGTATTTTTTTTCCTATTACAGTGATGGTGCGAGCAAAATACTAGAATTGCTGGCTAATACTGATGCCAAACCATCAACACTTCTCCTAGTGAAACTGTTGGCTTAAGGAACATATGATAGATGGCCCCTCAAACTATTCCAGAAAGTTAAAAACTAGAGGATTTGCAAGAGTATTATAACATAGCAAAGACAAGAAAAGCCATCCCAAGATCCTGATCTGCATCTGAACATTTTTGAATGCTGTAAGTCTTTCTGGAAGATTAGCATAGACACTTTTGAAATGGCTATATTTCTTCCACGTCAAAAATAATTGAGTGAATATAATTACCTTCCTTTGAAAAGTACACAGCAATTAATAGAGGCAATTTTTATGTATACCATGACTGACAGAGAAAGTTAACATTTCTTATTCCTCTCCATTCTCTGTAAATATAAGAAAGAAAGTATAAGATGGCCAAATGATTCTGATGAGCATTCTGGACTAGATGAACCGTATGTCAATACAGGAGCCAGGATAAAATCAGTTCCTCCTTGTCCTAGACTTTCCACCAAGAATCTGTTCTAGACTAAGCAGAACATTTCTCCAAACTACAGCACCACTAGAGGAAACAGTAGAGACGTCCAATGTATTGTGAAAACATTGGGAATAAAGGCTGGTTTGATATGCTGCAGGCAGTTTCACCTTGATGAAAACCAGTAGCATTTAGATGAATCTTCTCACGCCCCTGGGTGATCTTCCAACCTGATCAGGCTTGATGAATAATATCTGAGTAAGAGTGGGTTAGTAACCCTCCTAATATAAATTATTCTCTGAGTGTAACTCAGAATAATTATCAGAAGCATTTCTTTGTGCTTGAGTCAGTATGGTTAGCTACTACTGAAGCAGTATGACAGACTTCTCTAGCAGACTAACATTTTTCTGCCTGTACTTTAGATTCTGTCTTTACCATTGAGAACCTCAGCTAGGGTGTGAACAGGCTTGCCTTTGATTTCTTGACTGGCGCTGACTGCATCTTTAATATTTGTTGGAAGCAGACCTTCCAATGTACAACTAAGTTTCCACCACTCCCAGTGCCTAACCTAACATGTAGAAACCCTCCACCCATTCTTAAGGCTTTTACTTGTAAACAAAGAAAAGTTCCTTGGTTCCTATTAACTCATATGATTAATAGAGTGTCCAGTTTTTTCTGGCTTGTTAAAATTCTCTTATGCTCCTTTTAGATTACAATGAAAAACATATGATATTTCCCCTTAATTGTAGCGATATGGAGAGCTCAGATTTTTCTTGGCAGAGAAGACATGAAACACACTTTGTGTAGTTATATTGATGATACAGGCTTTTGACCTTTAAAACAAATCATTTTTGGTAAATCTGTAAGGCAAGCACTAGTAATTCCTCCCAAATATGAGAAACAGCCAAAGTATTTGACATGAATTATAATCAGAATGGGGTCTTTTTGTTTTCTGTTGTAATGCTTATTTTAACAAGTCTGCTTCTATATCCTGTACTTACAAAGAATTAGTACAATACTTTAGGATATTTACTGTACATAAAGATCTTATTTTCTGTCTTACAAAGTGTGACTTGCCTCTTGGGAGAGGATTAGTAAAGATCTTATATAGTCTGCAGTGCAAAGTTATTTATTTGGAATGTCTCTCTATGAATCATCTTCCGAACCTCCCAAGTATCCCCAAACAGGGCGAGAACACAAGGGTGTGATCAAAGACAGAAAAATGCTTTACTATGGAGATACATTTATTTACTGTATATTAAGTAAGCAGGATTGTAGAAGTACATCAATGTTTCTGGAAATACTCAAGCCATGAGACATTGCTGTAACTGCTACAAGATATTACAATGCCCAGAAGAGGCTTATGATATCCCAGTCACTCTTAGATCACAAGCATTCCAAAGAGATTACTTATTGTTCTACAAATACAGAACAATAAGTAGAAAAAAAGATGTGCTAAAAAGCTGATCCTTCTTTGAATTTTAAAAACAAGATTATGAAGCTTTGGGAAAAGCACAGTTACTATGAAGGACGCCAATGCTACACTACATCCAGTTATTCATGTTGAACACTTATGCAACCCATATAGGCCCTTCTGTCCAAACTGGCTGCATCCATTCAGGTCTGAAGCCAAATTTCTGCCCAAAGCATTATTTTCTTCTTTAAGTGATTCCATGGTAGAAGTTCAAGTGCTTCATTCTTTCAAAAAATCCAAGGATATACATATTCACTATTCTGCTATACTTTTGCTAGGAGAACCTCTGGGGACTGTCCGTAAGTGATCAACCACTACAGCCTCTTTAGTTTATCAGGAATGTATTCTATTATACTTAAGAAATTCCTAGTTATAAAGTGAGGAACAAATTTCTTCAACTGTGCTGGATTATGATTTTTCAGTTTTTGGATTAATGACTTCCATCTTTTCCTATCATGTAGCATTACTTGTAACTCAGGCCAATTAGAAAGTTAGCCCTGTGATTTCAGTTGTTTTTTGCCGGATCTTCTCTTCTTTAAGTATTATTTATTTTGATGTCACAAGCAGTGACAAAACCAGCAGAAAGGTTCGTCTCTAACAACGAATCCAGAAGTTTCCAAGCAAATATCTTCCAGGTAGGCCAGGGCTGTTCAACTGCACAAATGCTCTACTGGAAATGCTGGTTGGGAATAACAGGAGTTGTAGTCCCAGCATCTGATGTGTGGGAACCAGCACTGCACCAGAGAAAACTAAGCTACTGATCTTTGACAATTGCTGCTCCTGTGACAAAAGCACATGGATAAATGTTGGCGGAAATGAAATGCAGGGATGTTCTGCAAGAATGCATTCTTATGCAAGGAGCTTTACTTTTCTCATGGACTGCAAATAGTCCAGGCTTATCTCTAATCAATATTCACTGTCTGCAACTGTAATTGATGTAGCTCATAGCTGAGCTGTATCATCTAAACTGAAAACATCTGAAATGATGAAGAGTGACCAAAATCTATGAGGGCAGTAAATATTCTTGCAAACACAAAATTATACCAAATTTCAGATGGAAATCTGAGTTAAAATTACTTAGCTGAAGATCTATGGAGATTCTCAGTCATCCTGGTCATGGTTATCCCAAAGATCATCCTGGTCATGGTTGTCCCAAAGATGCTTTTTCAATAGGCAACTGGACTTTCTTATATTTCTTTGAAGACATTTCGCTTCTCACCAAAGAAGCTTCTTCAGCTCTGATTGCAATGACCAGCTATCTGCAAGGAATATAAATCCATTCCCTACCACCCAGCCAGAGTTTTTTGAATGAGAAGCAAAATGCCTTCAAAGAAAAAAAAGAAAATGCAGTTGCCTCTGGAAAAAGCACCTTTGAGTTTTGTACCTACTGTGTACAAAGGTACTTTTTCAAGTACCTACTTGAAAAAGCAACTTTGCTGTTGTACCTACTGTGCTTTGGTCTCTTTCTTTCCTCATCCCTATTTCTACATTGCTCCCAATTGCTTGTCTGCAAAAAAAGCGGACTTGGATGCGACATTGTAAGGTTGGCTGGATGGACTACCATGTCTGAAGCAATTGGGTTAGGACACAATTGAGATTATTCTACTGCTCTTCTTCAGCTTGGAATATTAATTTGCCTGCAGGGTAAATATTCCTTTAGCAGGGAAATATTAATTGTCTGCAGGGTAAATACTCCTTTAGCAGGGAACTGCTTACTTTCTCTTTCTGGAACCAAACAATTATAGTGTTTATACTTGCTACTAAAGGGATTCTATCACAAATATTCCTCTTAGACTTCTGATCGACCCAAACTAGAGCTTGCCATAGATTTGCCCAGGAAATTCATTTTGTTTGATTTTAATCCTTTTAAATAGATCAATAAATCCCAATGCTACATATGGAATTATTTATATACACTATGAGCTGCAGTGCTTGGAATGCCATAGTATTTACTTACTACATGTGATTTTTACTAGCATGGTCTTCTTTAATGAGTCTGAGGAAAGCAACCCAAAAAACTTGTTACCCAGACAACTTCTCTCTTCCTCTCTTCTTACGTTAAAAAGCCAAGCCTTACTCCATAAAGTCAGCCACCCCAGAGACTAGGATAGATATTTTACTGATTTTACAGATTTTACTGTCTCTCTATGTAGCTACAGGACATTAAGGATTTTCCTATTTCTGATTTCACAGCTTGCAACATTTCTTTTATTTTTTAAATGCTGAGTTCACATCCTGGGATATCTCCCAAGGTTTCAATCTATGAGAGTGGCCAAGAGCTTCTGAGAGGAAGAATGTGATTTGTAATATGTTAGTTTGTCTTCATAAAACAGCAGGGCAAGCATACATTTGCTAAGCTATNGCTTCTGAGAGGAAGAATGTGATTTGTAATATGTTAGTTTGTCTTCATAAAACAGCAGGGCAAGCATACATTTGCTAAGCTATGCATATGAAAACTGCAGATTTCCCAGTGAACCTATACTCAAGGGGAACAGTGCAGGAAAATACATCAAAGAAAAGTATGTGTGTTGGGTTAGCCTGCCAAAATTAAAAGAAAAAGCACAATCTGCATGAATTTGGCCCATTTAATTTCTACATTGTTTTTCTCTTTGATGTAATAGCAGGAATGAAGTGTGTGTGTGTGTGTGTGTACACACATACATGGGGGCACGTGCACACCACACATATATACATATTATGTATTACATATACATACATACATATATATATAGTTTTCTTAAGTTTTCGCCGGTACTTACATGTATGGTATTCAGCTTTGTTCGGGTATTTTCCCAGGTCATCATAGTTGTTGCTTTTAAAGATGTAGCAACGTTTTGGCAGAATCTCAATCTGCCATCATCAGGCTTCTGTATTGTGTTCGTCTGTGAGTCAGACTTTTACAGTTGTTTCAGTTTTAAATTTAAAAGCTGGAATACCATATATATATATATATATATATATATATATATATAATATTATAATATATATATATATATATATATAATATATATATACTATATAATATAATATATATTATATATTCTTTTGATATATATATACTATACATATTACATATATATATATATATGTTATATATATTATTTATATATAGTATTCTTGTATATATATATTCTTTATATATATATATATATATTCTTTATATATTATATATATATTCTTATATATATATAAAATTGTGAATCAACTGTGGCATTTGCAATCCTTGACTTTTTTTTCATTTCTCCTTCAGGAGCAAAAAAACCCAGTTTGAATAAGTTCTTACTGTCCCCATTTATCTGTCTTTACTCCCTTTGTTCTTGTTTATGTTAATTACTTATACTTGTTATCTTGTACATGTTTGACAAGCAAATAAAATAAAGTTTTGCCCTCTCTTTACCATTTTGGATGAAGAATTCCCTGTCCATAAGAACATGAGAAAACGATGTGTTGTGTGTGTGTGTGTGTGTAGCGCTGTGGCTAAACACATAAATGATCCGGACCCTCTTATTTCTCTGGAAATCCCAGCTAGAAAATCTTTCTGTCGCCCTGAGGGCAAGAAAATAGAACTTCTACCACTCAAGTCTCCTCTCCAACACTTCCTGCGAGATCGAAGAAAACTACCCTTTCCAGACGGAAGGAGCGGTCGGTTCTTTTAAGCATGCATAGGAAAGCAGCCGGCCAAAAAGCATACGGTACCTCTTGGCGGCAGGAAATGAAAAGTGGTGGCAGGAGGGTTGCGAGTCCCAAATGCCTCCAGGCAGATAGTGCCATGCTGCTGCTGCTGCTCCGGCCGCCCTGCGCAGGGGCGCGCGTGTTCCAGAAAGGAAAGCAGACACGCGTCCTCTCGCCTGGGATCTCACCAAGCGGTGATTCTGTGAAGGGTCTCAGATTTCAAGCCTCAGCTCGTTCTCCACATCTTTCGAAGAGGAACTATCTTCCAGGCTCGTCAACGGCCAGACAAACACAACGACGTCACCCCCTTCGCCCCCCCCCCACTCAAAGAAAACACTGCTCAGCGGTAACTTTAACCCTTTGTCAACGCGGGCAAAGCCGTCCAGGGCTTGGAAGGAGAGGACCAGCCCAGACCCAAAGCAGCAACTCTAGGCCAGGGGGTCAGAAAGTGGACATGGAGTTGTGGGGCGTTGAGCTTGGTGGGACACATCCTTGATTAAACGAATCCAGGAGTCGAACACGGTTTAGGACGCCGTTTGGTCGTGTGCAAACTACACAGAGAAAAGCATGGAAGGCTGCTTTAGCTCGATCTGTTCATTCGACTCACTGCAGTCCCATGGAGGGGGCCCGTCCGTGGTCTGCCCGTTTGGTCGCTGTTGGTGGGAAAAGACCATTCAAAACATTCCTTTTCTTTCCATAAACTTTTCAAAGGCATCCGAGAGAAGAGAGAAAGTGGCTTCATTGCAAGGCTGTACACGGAGGTCCCCTGTTTTTGCTGAATGCTGGGAGGAGGGGGCTTTAAGGACTTGGACTTTGGTGTCATAGAGGGACTGACTGACTGAGCTGAGCAGAGAAAGCTACAGCACAACTCACTGCGCAGGTGTTTGGCAAAGGTGGTGGAAGTGATTTTTGAAAAGACAGAAGCCAAGGAGGGGAGGCATTGTTATTGCTAACAAATTCTACTGATGGTTTCTTTTGAGGCCTGTTGATTGCCCATTGTTCCTGATAGGAGTATCTGGTTGACCTAAGCAGCTCAATTTTCAAGGAAAGATCACCCAGGAAGTTAACACAGAAAAATAAAGAGAACAGTGAAGGGGAAATCAAGAATGAGGCACTATCTTCTGCTTTTTCCTTCTTTTCTTTCACCTGGTCTGGATTACAGTAGTTTTTCATCAGAGGGGGGAGCTTCTGAGAGTTTGCAAGAAAACGTGGGAGTTTCGCGTTGAAATTCACCTGGGGGAATCAGCAGGGATGATTTCAAGCTGTCTCGTGGACAGCAAGGGAAGCTTTGTTGGGATCTCCTGGATAGTGCAGCAGGATTTGTCTTCCTGCTTCTTCCTGAAGTAAATTCAGATGACACCTATGCAAGTATTAGCTTGGGAAAAAACAACAACAACAACAAAAAACAAAGTAAGAGTAGAGAAATTCCTGGATAGGNCCTATGCAAGTATTAGCTTGGGAAAAAACAACAACAACAACAAAAAACAAAGTAAGAGTAGAGAAATTCCTGGATAGGATTAATTGAAGCTCTTCAGAAAATGCAGAGAAGTGGAAGAAAAAAAACTAATTAATCAGGAAAGTGTTAAACTATGAATATCCTTGACTTAAGACCTCAAAGTTTTGATAATATTGCTGGTTACGATTGGTCCTTGGAGTTCTGGCTGTCCTAGCACCTCCATAGTGTGTACTAGTACTAGACCCGTGAACCGTTGACCCTCACACTTACGACTGGTTGCAGCACCCTATGATCACATGATTGCCATTTGTGACATTCCTTGCTGGCAGGAAACATTGCAAGTTGTTGGGATAAGTTTCTTCTACCCCCACACACTCTCTACTTGTGCCTTGCTGGCCATATACTGTACACACTCAGTACACAAACAGCAGTCTCTTTTGCCAAATATCAACCCCAGACACAGGTTTTCCTGTACCCAAATAAATAATAAGTGGGAAATGTTTTAATTAATTGAGCCTAACTCGATTGATTCATTTTTACTATCAAAAGTTCACAATCAAGAGGCTGATCATTCAATTTCAGCCCAGGATGTTATTTTTCACTCAAATAGAAGTATTCTATTTTATCCCACTATATCTCATCCCGGAGCTAAGTTTTGCTTCTGGATTTTTCTTTGAGAAAAGCACATCTGAAAATTCCATTCTGATCAATAATTAAATTGCAACTCTTTCTTTGAACTGCTAAGTGGGTGTAAATGGGGTATTTTGACAGGTGAGATGAAATAATTATGTTTCATTCATTGAAACAAGTGTCACTAATATCGGTACTTTTAAGAAGGCAACATTTCTTTTAAAATTGATATCAGNGAAATAATTATGTTTCATTCAAGTGTCACTAATATCGGTACTTTTAAGAAGGCAACATTTCTTTTAAAATTGATATAAGTGAAAAGGTGGGAATCACACTCCTGAATTTATTGCAAGGCCCTAATCATGTTCCTGTTACACTCTTCCCAGAAGAGCTAATCTTGTAATGTTAGTGTCCAAATCCTTCTTTTAGATTTGCTTTTTGTGCTCTACTTATTCTTTACAATGGGAGCTGAAGCTTCAACATAATTTTCCTGGTGGAACTGTGCCTAAAATAACACAAAGTTTGTTTGAAGGTTACAGTTTTGGGGACTTTCAAGGAAATAAGGACAAAGCTAACTTAAAACTTTAAAGAATAATGCACAGTGTGAAGAAACTGGACAGATTCTTGGAGTGGAGGTAAATTTCAATAATCAATAAAAATAGAAGATTCACTAGATCAAGGTCATCTATTTTAAGGGTAAATACTTTTTCCTTAACTACTGCAAAGTTTCATATCTGGTATTAAAGGCATTCCCATTAATGTGAGCTGCTTGAATAGTACCATTTCAGAAGAGTTAACATTAAAATATTCTTCACTAATGCATTTGGGTAAACATTCTTGGGATATATACCAGATACAAGGCATAGGAGAAGATTACTAGCATTATTCCCCATCCTCCAAAATTGTAATTTTTTCATACTTTGCTGTAAGAGAAAATAAATTTGCTTTGGGCTATAACATCTCCACTTAAGGATTTTTTAAATGAAAAAAGATATAAAGAACACAGTATAACAGTTTTATAATGTAAATTGGGAGCAAAAGACAGAAGAACTTGCTTAGAAAAAGAATACGAGTACCTAATTTAACAGATTTTAACTTTAACTGTTATATTGAACATTTCCCCTTAAGAGTTTTTATGCTGCTATTTCTTGTTTAATTTGGATTTTTCATGTTACCTATTTAATTTTCATTACCTATTCAACATTCTGTTTCTTATATTAAGCATCAAAATGCTTCTGAGTATTTAGACCTTTGCTCTTAACATTTTTTTTTCAGTATTTCAGAAAGATGTGTATATTTTCATAAATCATCCTTCTGTCTTTTAAGGCTGTGACTTATTCAGAGGTACTGAAATTGTTCTTTCTTGTGGTACAGTTCAAACATATTATTTTCTTACAGATAATGTGGGAAATATAAACAAACTATGTTCCTTCTTTATTTCTTACAACTTCTTTTCTAGCTTCAGTTAGTCCATCAGTAACTGAGCTTGTCCTTTCTTGCATCTTCTCCAATATCATATTTTAAAGTGTGTTCAGAAATGTATGCAATGTGCTAAGGACCGTCATACCACATATTTGTCTATAGCTTGATTGCTTCTTGTTGATGCCTTACATGGATTTTGCCAACAACAACAAACTTAGATTTGTATAGTGGTATCTCAGTACTTGATATTAATTGGTTCTAGGAGGCATGATGGATACTAAAAACTGAGTGCCAAACAAACCAGATGATGTACCACATGACTCTGTTTTGGCAATGAAAAATTTATGTCTGTCCTTTTTCCTATGTCAGTGACTTTCCCAGCATGGCTGACTTCCTGTCCATCCTCGATGGCCATTACCTCTTCCTTTTGCAGTGTGCTGAATACCAAAGAAACTGTGAGTACCAGGATAACATTTTCATATCAAATGTGTTGAGTTCCAAATTTGATGAGTTTTGAAACAATTGAATGGAGAGGTACCACTGTATCTTCATTGTAAGATTCACTGTGTTTTTTAAGATTTATCAAGGAGAAAGCAGGCTACATGGGGCGGAAAGGGTAGGACCTCTCCTCTCTAATCATCATCAACTGGAACCCACCCCAAGGAAATTAAGTGAATCAGCTCAACACTGTGCTTCCCACTGATCTATATCCATGGCTGATAGTATTTAAAGCTGCCAAAAGGTCAGACAGCACAAGTATGGAATGCTACCGTGTTTCCCTGAAAATAAGAGCCTGTCTTATATATTTTTTGCCATCAAAAAAGGCACCAAGACTTATTTTCAGGGGATGTTGTTCACTGATTCACCTTGCTTGCATGTGTTGCCCTTGGCTTCTTTTTCACTGTCAGAGGCCTTCAAAAAATTATTCTTCTGTAGCCAGCAAGGCTTTTGTGAAGGCCTCTGCAGCCAGTAACAGACCTCCAGATCAATACAGAACTCTGTTATCAGCTGCAGAGGTCTTCAGGAAAGCCTTGCCAGCTACAGAAGAAATGTATGGACTGTTGGGGTGTACAAGGCCTGGCTGCAACTTTCCAAATATAAGTAGTAGGGCAGCTCCACCCCACCATCCCCACCCTAGCTTAATTTTTACCCATGCACTCTGGAGTGGGTGGGGTCTTAATTAGGGCTTATATTGGGTGAACATGTAATAATCAAGCTAGGACTTACTTTTGAGGTATGTCATATTTTGGGGGAAATATGGTATTTATCATTTAGAATGAACTCATTAAAAAAAACAGATGCCAGTCGTTAATTATGACAACCTGTTTGGAGATTCTGGAAATAGTAGTCCAACATCTAGAAAGTACCATGCTGGGAGAAGACTGGCTCACATAAAAATCAGATAGAAATTCTTTGGATTAACTGCTGGGCTGTCTTTGTATAATGTTAAGAAAGGTAAAACAGCATGGGTGACCACAGCTAGCCATAATAATACCAACATGGAAAAATGCATCATCGTATAAGCTCGACTCTTCTGTACATGTGGCAGAACATCTCAATGCATGTTTTATCACTTGACCTGTCCCTCTCCATTTCTTTAGTGAGGTTTGCCAAAACTCTGGATAATTGATTCTCTTAATCAATGATTATCTAAGATGAAATTTTGGGGCTCTCGTCCCAAATGCCTGAAGCAGCACAGTTCTGTTGCTGTTCCTTTCAGAAAGAGAAAATGCAAATTAGTTAAAGCCTGGAGCATAGCTGTATCTCAGAATAGAAATTAAATGCAGATAAAACCCAGCCCTAAGGACTAGCCCCAAGGGGTTTAGTGCAATCTTAATCGCTGCATTTTATTTCCCCTTCAGTGTGTTATTGTTGCCTGAGAGATTTGTCTGCTAAACAGCAAAATGTATGCCTGTGTGTCTCTCTCTCTGTGTGTGTTTTTTAAACACATTTTAAAGGAAATACCCAGCTTCATCTGCAACATCAGTTGAACAGTTTTAATAACTTACTGGAGGATTGAAACAAAGATTGTCCTCTGCCCTTTGAGCTGAAAGTATGTGCATGTAATGCAAAATGTAGTCTTTATGAAGTTTTGTCCAGTCTATTCACATTCTCTCAGGACCACTTAAAAGGAAAGTCAGCATGTCAAGTTTCATGTGCCTCAAACTGCAAGAGATTGTCATCTGTCCATCTCCTCCTCTTCTTCCTTCTCCTTTTAAAAAAGGACTTACAATGTATTCACCAAATTTTAATTGTTCCTCAAGTGACAGAGTCTTGTTCGTGTGCAAACACTTGACATTTAGATTGTCTTCGCCTCAGAGCAATAACTTAAAAATAAAAGTTATTTAGGAGCACAACAAGTGATCAAAGTCCTGCCCCAAATGTGTGTTGTGTGCATTGCATGCACATCAAAAGAGGCAGCGCTTCAATCAATCAATTATGCTTGCCATTTTAAAGACAGTGACTGCTGCTAAGGAAAGCCTTGTCTTGGGTGAGATCCAAAAATCTGTAAGCATTTGAAGACTGTACAAGGTTTTTGACTCCTGGGGACTGCTCAGAGAAATCTCCACAGTTTCTTGACAAGATTTCAGAAACAGTTTGCCACTGCCTTCTTAGGTCTTAGGACTTAGAGCGTGATTGGGCCTAGATCATCCACCTGGCTTCATGCCTAAGATGGGAAAAGAAGTCACCATCTCCCACTTTCGAGCCTGATGTCTTAATTGTTATATCAAACTGGTTCTCTATCTATCTATCCAGTGGCAGGATTCAATTTTTTTTACTACCGGTTCTGTGTGTGTGGCAGGGGAAAGATGCTGTAAAATCTCCAGTCAGAGGTGGTATTTGCTGATTCTCCAAACTACTCAAAATTTCTACTCCCAGTTCTCCCAGAACCAGTCAGAGCCTGCTGAATACTTTAATCCTTTAACCTCAGGCTATCCACTATTGACCTCACCCCATTCCTAAGAGGTCTGTAAGGGGCCTGCATAACTGCACCGTCGTGCCTACTGTCCCTGTCCTATTGGCCCCATTTATTCGTACCTATTTCCTGTATTCTTACTCATGTTTATACTTATACCTATTATCTTGTAAGCGATTGACAAATCAAACAAATAAATAAATAAATAAATACATCTATCTATCTATCTATCTATCTATCTATCTATCTATCTATCTATCTATCTATCTATCTATCTATCTATCTATCAGAGGGAGAGTTCAGGATTTACATCAGTAGGAAAAGATCCAGGGAAAGAAATGTAATCAGCTTGTCTTGGATCATATTTTGAAAAGACTAAAATATCACAGACTGTTCTAAGTATCCAGAGAACTCTGGATGAAAACAAATTCTTTACCCTTGAGACAAATTTATTCTTGATTGTTCCCCTGAAACAATCAGGGGAACAAAAATGTGAAAAAATAGAGGGAAAGTATGTTGTTTAGGCAAACATATGATGGCTTTTCCTTTCCTTCCAATTGTATCCTTATATACTATTTTATATTTAACATTTTATTGAACATTGCCCAGGGTCCTTTGGAGTAGGGTGGGTGGTTCAGAAATGTGAAAAATAAATAAATAAAATATAATGCCTTACCTCCTAGCATGTGACATTGCCTAGCTAAAGTAAATCAAAGAAGCTTATTAGGATTGAAACTGGTCAGTAGTTAAATGGGAAACACTAGAAAATTCCAGGTGTTATAGATTAGATGGGGAACTTAAAATTTTTTCCCCCAAACAGCCATCAGCAGACTATTCTGAAATATGGCCAATAAAACTAAACAAACAGGTCCATTTAGTTATTAGAAGTCAATATTTATTAGAAAGATCTTAGCAAGATGAGAATAATTACTGTATAAACTGTTGTTTTCCACTGTTCTTTCTCTTTTCTTCTTAATAGAGTTACCAGTATTACGATAATGTTGGAGATTAAAACTGATTTACATTTATACTGTAGTGCTATTGCATCTGTGGTATAGTGGTTAGGGGCATGTTTTCTAAGCCTTCTAAGCCTACAATTTCAAAATATGTGAACTGCAGCTGGTTGGAGAATTTCAGCTGGCTAGGGGTACTGAACTTTTGAAGTTTTGGATAAATGAATGTGTCATACATGAATGTGGCAGTTCTGTTTTGGAGCTATAGTTTTCAGAGAAACTATAAAAAACTCTTAATAGCAGTTATGAGTGGGAATCACCCATCATTAGACTTACCAAAGGCAAGGAAAAGTTTTGTTTCCCTTAATTCTGACAAAACCAACTGCTTTGAAAATGCCTTACAATTGTGGAGAAATCTCCCATTTGTGCTAACAAGAGCTACTAAATCGCTGGCTGCCCATTGATGGAGGAGCAATTCAATCTTTCTTTAAAATGGGCATTTCATTCCCAGAAGCAATATTATAGCAGTTTAATTTGTTTTTAATTTATAAATTATATCTTACCCCAAACAGTGACATCATCATGTAAAAATGCTCTTTACAACGGCATAACATGAAGTTCCCTGGGCTCTTGGGAAAACAAACTACCATGCCTGACTGTTTGGGAGGAAACTCTTGCCTCATAAACCACAAGCCAAACAATTTAGAAATGCCAGACTAACCAACCAATTAAACAAATGTAGCATGTCTTCACAGTTTTAGCTACAAAGGAAAAGCTATTTGCCAGAACTGGAGAGGATATATTATGTGCTATATAAAAGTGCACTATAAGACCAAAAAAACCCCAATTATGGCCTTTGGACCAGATAACACAACAATAAAATAAGTAGAATTGTAATTATTAATAGAACTTTTAAAATGCAATGCAATTACACAAAATACATTATTGTAAGACCAATTTTAGTCATATTAATAGATTTCCATGTAACAAAATATTCTTTGGAAAATGAATACTTTATTGATGTGCAGGGCTTACAGAAGTACTGTTATGTGCTGGTTTAAATTGGATTAATTTAGCATTAATTCCTGGCTAAATTGGCTGGACTTCCTTTCATAATATGAGTGAAAAACTAAGAAATCAAATTAAATTATCTTTTTAGAAATATCCTATAGTGTGGCCTTCAGGAAAATATGATGTGTTTTCACTCCTTATAGTTGGCTTATTATTTTATTTGTTACTTTCTTAGAGTATGTTCTAAAGAATGCCCTTAGCTACTAGAAGGAGATGCTGTTAGAAGAAATAAGAAGCATATATAGTTAAGTTGGAATAAAGAATAGGTACAATCATAGTAAATATGATTTAATATGATGGACATTAATATGGTTAATTCAAAATTAAGAAAGTTCATTTCTGTGATAAATGTCGTCTGGATTCCTAGGAGGGAGGGAGTGTTCTAGAAAAAAAGAAGACTGTGTGAGAGATAGAGGATGAAGGCAGCTCCTCCCTCATAGTTCCTAGAGTATATTTCTTGATATA
This sequence comes from Laticauda laticaudata, assembly GCA_004320025.1. Lineage (NCBI taxonomy): Eukaryota > Metazoa > Chordata > Lepidosauria > Squamata > Elapidae > Laticauda > Laticauda laticaudata. The sequence goes on along the minus strand of BHFT01036428.1, from coordinate 28,587 downwards.
GGTGTAGTCTGCTTCAGTTTGGCAAGATTTTGTCTGTAAGTATGAAATAATAAAGAACCCTGGGAAGAATCACTACATATCTTTCTTGTTTTATGGAGTTTAATAATTTCTGTAAAATAATTTGCACAAATACTATTTGTGAGCAGAACCGAAGCCATGTTGGATGGCCCATTGAATTGAATAAGGAAGTGTGTCTCAAAACTCAGTAGTTCTGCTAAATAAGAAAGTGTTCCAGTTTGTGCACAAGAGGAAAAAACAAGATAAGGCTAGAACAATGGGGAACTGTAATAAAGTGCTGCGATGTCAGAAACCGTATAACTACTTTTGCTAGATAAGGAGCTAGTATGAACCTTTGAAATATATGTAGCAATTTGAAAACAGAAAGAATGTGAGCCAAGGCCTCGTAAGAGGGGATTAAAATGCTGCCTGAATTTTGCTCTGTGTTCCTTCAATGCCTGAGGGGACCCGTCTCTGCAGACACGTGAATAAAACCTTGTTTTCCTTGGATCAACGAATCTTTTGGTGGTTTTTTTATCTGCTTCCACCTCACATATTGTAGAAGCAAAAGCTGAGGCATACTATTTTTACCTATAGACATACTTTTCCTGCCTCTCACTGCTTTATATATTTTTTCGCATGTGCAGACTTTTTAAAAAATGGCAGAACCATCCTTCTGTATTTTATATATGGATGATATAGTAATGGTAATATCTTATTGAGATGGTCTGAGTTTTGGAATATTCTCTTGACCATTATTTTATAGTCTAACACTCAAATATGTCGTGTGCTGGCAAATCCTTGAGCAAATGCTGGAGGACTAACGGATTATGGTAGATACATCATAGCTGCAGTCATCAAAGAATATAATCCAGCATCTGCTCTAGGATTTTGAAAAAAAAAAGTTGGAATTTACATTTATATTGTAGTGCTGAAAGATTGCTTTGGTATGTTTGGCTACTGATATTCAAGTTTACAAAGGCATGAATGACCAACATCAGATAATAAAGAAAACAAGGGTCATAGTTTTCTCACTAAATGAAGTTAGCACAGCTGGTTATTATCACAATGCAAAGTTGTGTTTATCATATCACAAAGTTGTTGAAAGAAATCAAAATTCCATAAACCCATGGAGGAGAGTTCATGGAATCAGTTTGCTTGTGACAATGACTCATCTTGCTCCAAAACATATACATCTTGAGTAAATAAGAACTATTTTTTCCATGAAATTAACTCTAAAGTAACCATATTTTCAGATATTTAGCAATCATCTCAAAGGAAACCTCTTTCTTTTTGTGATTCAGTAGCTCAAAATAATAGCAGCACATGATTCATCTCTAGCTAGTAAATTCAGTCAGGCATAACTCTTTCTGTAATATCGATCAAATAAAGATTTTAAATATGACTTCAGAATATTAACAAATAAAAATAGCTTGGCTAACTCTCTATAGCTACAATTGTCATCAAATTGTTCTTCTGTGCCCATTACATAAATGCCTAAGGTATTTTGATGTTATTTAGCTCTGCCAGCTAGTAATTTAAAAGCCAGCCAGTTAGAGACCAGGAGTTCTAATCCTGCGTTAGACATGAAGCTAGTTACTCTCTTTCAACCTTAGGAAGCCTTAGGGACCACTTCTGAAATCTATGGGACTTGTCCAGGCAGTCACTGAGAATCAAAACTGACTTGAAGGTATTCAAAAAAAGGTGGAAATTGTAATGATTGAAACCCAGCATTTCTGACTGAGGAAGATTGGGATAGAGAAACATGCAGGTAATTTAAAAAAAAATATGCATAAGCCAACAAGTTCAGAAATATAGTAGATAGGAATTGTACTAATTTGGGGTAGAAGAACAGTCTTCTTGAAAAGAGACTAGAAGTGAAAGTCATAAATACATAAAAATCAGAAAGGACACATTTAGCACATTTTAGCACTTTGCTGTGCTGTGCTAAAACTAGGAAACCATTCTTAGCAGTGGTGGGATTCAAAAATTTTTATTATGGGTTCTGTGGTCATGGCTTGGTGGGTGTGGTGTGGCTTGGTGTGCATGGCTTGGTGGGCATGGCAGGGAAAGGATACAGTAAAATCTCCATTCCTACCCCACTCCTGGGGGAAGGTTACAGTAAAATCCCATTCCCTCCCCATCCCACTAACTTGCTTTCCAGTTCTGTTCTCCTCTGCACGGCAACAAAAGAAGACCCAGCCAATCATCTGGGACTCAGGAGATTGAGAATAGATGGGGGCGGGGCCAGTCAGAAGTGGTATTTGCTGGTTCTCTGAACGACTCAAAATTTCCGCAATCGGTTCTCCAGAACTGGTCAGAACCTGCTGAATATCATTTCTGATTCTTGGGAACGTCACCTGACTTTCCATCAGTCATGAATTTAGTCTATGAATGTAGTGGGCAAAACTATTGTTGTGCTTTCTTTTAATCATCTTCTGTGTTGGCCCAAGGAGTTGGCATCCTTGACCTGAAAAGCTTCAATTCTTCTGCTATGAGTTAAAGGAAGAGCTTTAAGGGGGTACTTTTCAAAGTTTTGAAAGCAGTAGCAGCAGCTTAAAAATTGTTTTCTGTATTGACTTCTCATTATATAGATTTCATCATCTGCAAATCAGTGCCACAACTCCTAACAATCAATGTTTATTTTTCCCTTGTTTTAGTAAGCAGTTTTCGTATCTCTGAAATCACAAGCATGTGAAAAGTATCTTTGAAATCATGGTCATGAAAAGTCATCATCTCATAAACTCCAGAATATAACTCCAGAATATAACTCCAGGTTAGTAATGGAAAACTTCATCTGAACTGCTCGGAGGTATTTAAAAATGATCCCAGGATAGGGCTACTGTATGTGGGCTGCAAAACTCCAGAGAACAAATTATTAACATTTTCTCCATATGTCTATGAAGATTCTCAGTCATCCAGGTCATGGTTGTTCCAAAAGTGCTTTTTCAAGAGGCAACTGGACTTTCTGAATTTTTTCTTTGAAGTCGTTTTGCTTCAAAGATAAGTAGTGAAACATCTTCAAAGAAAACCAGAAAGTCTAGTTGCCTCTTGAAAAAGCACTTTTGGGACAATTTTCTCCATATCTTTATTTTTATGTAGTGGGCACCTACATTTCTGTTTAATTAAGGATTATTTTAAACAACAACAAAACTCTGACTTGAGCTTCAATCAAGCTTACATTTATCATAATTATATTGCTTTTTGAAAACCACAAGACACATCTTATGACTAAAATAAGAGATCCATTAGGATGTAAGAGATCTTAGGATAATAAGAGATCTTAGGGTGTAAGAATTCCAGTTGTGGACTCAACTCCAACGAGATCACAATCCTATTAACATGTTATGGATTTAAGCTACCGAGTGCCCCAGAATATTATTCAATTTTTTTTCTTGTTCAAATACTTTGAATGAGACTGAAAATTATATAAATTTGCTTCATATGACATTCAAATAAAAATGGGCATATGAAATGTTAGTGAACTTTGAACATATAATACTTGAAGATATGCACTATTATTATCAAATTTATTTGAATATCCACATCATAGTACATTCACTTATTGCCTTAAACGACAATTATGATAGCAATAGCACTATATACTTACTGTTCCATAGTGCTTTGCAGCACTCACTGAGCAGTTTACAGAGTTAGCATATTTTCTCCAACTATCTGGCCCCTCATTTTACCAACCTCGGAAAGATGGAAGCATGAGTCAACCTTGTGCCAGTCAGCTTCGAACACCTGCTTTCTAACTACTACACCACCACAGCAATTGTGATATGTGTCTTTTTAAATCTATATATATATAAGTGAAATACCACTCATGCATAATCACAAAATCTCCAGAACTGTAAAGCCTACAAACTTTACAGTTTGTAAAGTTTGACACGTATGTTCCTCTTGGCTTCTAGGTGCTCACTAAGAAAGGATTTTTCGAAATGACCATCAGAGCATTTGTATTTCGTATATTATTATTAACACACTCTGATGCTAAGGAGTTCTACTCCCCCTCCCCACCTGAATGCAAAACACAAGCAGAGGAGAGGAGTTTCAGTTTCAGTTTCACAGCACTAAGCAGCTTTAGTACAGAACAGTTGAGCTAAGCCACGCCCAGGCTCCTTGCTGTCTCCTTGCTCACACAGCAAATACTGTTTTACTTTCCAAAAAGCCCTCAACTCTCTCACACACTGACAGGATGCTAGCCGGATGAATATTGGTGGATGCTGGTAGGCAGAGGCAGATTTTTTTTCCCTGATTTTCCTCCCCAAAAACTAAGCCTGACCACATAGTTTCGTAGTGAAGCTAGCATCAAGCTAGTAAATCATAATTGATAGAGTTAATATATCCTGCTAAACCAAAAATAGATCATATCATGTGTTAGCACGATGTATAAACCCTTTTAGTGTGAAGGAATAATTTTAATGTGTGTTAATATGTAAAATCACCTCCAGAACTGTCCATGAAATTGAGCTAACATCTTCATAATGCAGTAGTCTGTTTGGTACATTGTAGTAACTATGATAATAGACTTTTCTTTAAAGTGCTGTCACATTTTTGGCATGGGATTTCACTTCTTCCTACAGTTTGGAAGATAAATTGGTCCTAAACTGGTAGACCTTAATAGATGGAGCAAACAACATATTCCAAAATACAGTAGACTGACCTACTATAGATGTCAAGTCATACTGAATTGCCTCTAAGTCATGTGCTCAGATCACAACTGACAACCTATCAGCTAAAGGAATCCATCCTTTCATGTTATTGTCCATATGCAAATGGACTGTCAAATGACTGATATGGGTGAGAGCTGAACTTTTTTCAGAAACAGAAAAGAAACATTAAACAACCACCAATATTAGAGAATAAGTTTGCAGGCAGAATGGGAAATGAGTCAATGAAGCAATAAAAACAGTCTCTTGCACACTTCCAAAAAGATTCAGAAAAATTACTGCAACCCTCAAACATATAGAGCACTTCTCTAACTGTTCATTAAAGCAGACCCTCACCCCCACTTTCTTTCAGCCTTCTGTGGAAGCCTTAAAAAAAAGACACATCTGTTTAAAACATCTATTTATTTTCGTTAATGCAACTCTTCAAAGAATAGCATCTTTTCTCAGGCTCCACAGCTCACTTTGATTTAATAACTAGTAGACAGATGATATGCTGGATAAATTAAATTCACTACAAATTATGACAGCTGACCAGACAGATGGAATAATTTTGCTCAGTCTTGAAACAGTGTCCATTTCCAGACTCACTTAATTAAGTTGGGTCTCACCTTTGAAATTGTAAAACCTGTATGACCATAATCCCTGAAGGATTGCCTCTTTCTGCACAAATCTACCTACATTTTAAGATCCTTAAATGGCTTTGAGGGGATTTTGTCTTGAGACGATGCAGATACAGTGGCAGAATGCAGCTTTTCAGATTCCTTCTGATTACTTCCTAACAGAGACCTTTTTCATTCACTGGGTTTTGACTGAAAGCTTCATAAGATTTCTACCCTTTTCTCTTACCTGCTTGCTTATCCCAGCAGCCTTTAACAACATCCAAGCTGAGGTGCAATTGAAAGAAGCATCTCAGAATTCCAGACAGCATAATTTGATATCTTCAGATAGCTGCCATATTGCATTTCAAGAGACTAACTTTAAAATATGATAAAAGACATTTAATAATTTGAACCACACATTTTCCTCTCTGCCCGCTTTTCTTTGTTCAATATCTTACTAAACAAAAAGCTTCATGTGCTATTATCTGACCTTGATTTGGCCTAAAATGGATTTTTTTCATTATTCTTTGTGGCTGATTAGGATCTTTATGAAGTACATTATAAGCCACATATACATTAAAATATAATTGATTATAGTAATCCTTACAAAATCTGGCATATACATCTGCTTATAAACAAAACCCACACAAAATAAATTTCAGATATGATATTTCAGACCTCTGCTATAAAAAGACCTCAGCTGCAAGATTCATAGAAATGCTTGTTGTTCTCAAACCTCTTCACTGGAAGGAAGATGGAAGGCAGCATAAAGAAAAAAGAATTACAGCTTTGCAAAACAAGGCCCATAGAAAAAGGGTGGACCTTGTTTTATTTTGGCCTAAGATACCATATTTTTCTTTGGGCCCTGTCCAGGGATAGGCTTCAAATAATTTAACAATCAGCTCTCTGCCCAGTTGCTGGGTGGGCATGGCATAGTGGGTGTGGCATTGTCAGCCTCCTGCACCACTCTGAGAGTGAAAATGGGCCGCAGGGGGCCATTTTTGCCCTCCCCAGGCTCCAGAGGCTCTCTGTTTCTGGTCTTCTAGAACTTCTGGGAGTCCTGTTTTTCACCCTCCCCAGGCTCTGGAGGCTCACTGGAGGCCAGAAACAGGCCTGTTTGTGGCCTTCCAAAACGTCTGGGAGGTCCATTTTTTGCCCTCCCTGGGCTCCAGAGGCTCTCTGGAAGCCAGAAACGAGCCAGTTTTTCGCCCTCCCCAAGCCTCCACATGAGCCCTGCACTTACCTGCGATTCAAAACGGGCCGCATGGGGACTCCTGGAAGGGGTGGGTTAGGGTGGGCGAGGCCAGCCAGGGGTGGGATTTGCCGGTTTGCCGAACTGTCCATAAAATTAATAACCGGTTCGCCTGAACCAGTGCAAACTGGTAGCAGCTCACCCCTGGCCCTGCCTGAACAATACAAGGGGCAAATATTGTGACATGTGATTTCCACCAAGAGGCTAGAACTGAACATTCAGGTCTGATTTTTCACAACTGATTTTAAAAGATTTACAGTACTTCCACTGAAATCTGAGAAAACTCAGTGTATTCCAATAAGGCATTCAATCTCTCAGCAACAGACATTCCAGAGAAGGTAGCTCATATATCACCACTTTAGAATTCTTTACAGGCTTAAGGGGAGAGAAAAAAAGGAAAACTCCATAATCAAAATGTAGCCTTTTAAACACTGGATTATTGTAAGGAATAAAACCAGGCTTGAGGGACAGAGGAAGGGGATATAAATTAATAACTAAATCCATCCCCACCACAAACCCCAAGGAAGTAAGGAAAACATGCATTTGTGCAATTCTAAATAAATTATGAACACACCTTGCTAGATTTTAAAACAAGTTAACATGGAAAGTTTATGCCATGTTTTTTTTTATACTTTAAAGAGTGCTTTTACATGATTACAAAGGTAAAGAGCATTTGGAGTATTTCTAGAGGTAACATTTATTCATTTCAAAGTAATTAGGCATTGACTCAAGCAAAACTATAAATTATTTTTTTTTAATATTCTTTTTTTTTTTTACAGTTTCATNTTTCAAAGTAATTAGGCATTGACTCAAGCAAAACTATAAATTATTTTTTTTTAATATTCTTTTTTTTTTTTACAGTTTCATGAATCCATAATTACAACCACCTTTTGGTTCCTTAGTTCTGATGCTAAGTACGTTTGTCATCAGGTTTTCAGGCTTTCCATTTTGACCCTGATCGCTTGCTTGCCACCTGGATTAATGATCCCTGATAGATTTTGCTTCTGGCCAAACAGGCAATTGTTGCAAGCTGCCTGTGTGTTTATGAAAGTCAATCAAGTTAAAAAAAAAAAAAGATCATTTAATCAGGAGGATGCAACCTTGGTTGAGCTGAAGTCCAAGGTTAATGTTTGAATGAGATGTAGGTGACACCGGAATAGAGAAATGAATAGAGCTAAGGTAAATTTATATTGGCTTTATAGGGAATCCTTCCTTCATGACTGCCCTGTTTAGCAACTGTTAGAAGTTAGAATCGTGCTGAAAAGTGACATTATGATCAGTCCTCACACTTATTGAGGACTGATCATAATTGCAACATCCCCACAGTCACATGATTGTGTTAGAAATTCTGTTAATATGTAGCTCTACAGAACAAAGTGTACAGTTTCCAGGGGCCTTACGACTTAACTTTTAACTGTAACAGGAAACTCCTTAGAACAAAAAGACCATAGAGCATATACCATAGATTATACCTAGCACATTTACAAACACTGCCATTTACTGGCTGAATACTGTTGTAGTTGTTGTACATCACACATTTCAACATGTATTCCACTTTGGGTGGTTTACAAACAGCAGGTGTTTGTGACGGTTGCCACATGCTGTGGTTGTGTGATCGTCATTTGTGACCTTTACTGCTGGCTTCTGACAAGCAGCATCAGTGGAGAAGCTGGCATTGAAAGTGCAAGTTGCTGTGATGTGATATCTCATTTAACAACATCATTCAGTGATAGAGATGTCAGTCCCAATTGTGGTTGTTAAGTGAGTACACAGCTAATGTGCTTACAGTACTCCCCATGTTTTTAATACACTTTGGAGAGTTAAACTAATACTTTTACAAGGAAGTATTTACAAGAATTGAAAGTTCAAGCTACAACAAAGGAGAACTCCTTGACTACATAAACTCTCAGCCAGCAGAACATTGATTTTGCTGTTGGAAGCTCTGGAAATGTTGCAAATAGTCATCATGTCACCCAGAATACAGAATACAAACTGGTCATAAGTCACTTTTTTTCAGAGGTGTTATGACTGCAGACAGTTGTTAAATGAATGGTTGTAAGTTGAAGACTACCTATATAACATAGGACCATGAAGGCGAACCTATAGCACACGTGCTATTTTCTGTATTTCTGGAAATACTGGAAGTGACGAAATGGGCCCATTTTTTGGCCTGCAAAACCTTCAGAGGCTTCCCTTGAGCCTCTGGGAGGCCAAAAAAGGCCTGAAAATCAGCTGGGAGGTGCGTGCATGCACAGTGCAGGTAATGGTGGTAGGGGAGGAGGATCATGCGCACATGCACAGGGGGCATGTGCGCATTGCCTACTGGGTACAATTTTCGGCACAGGAGCCCAAAACGGTTAGCCACCACTGACATAGGACATATATCTAACTGTATTTAGTATGTCTGTTAAATCCCAAGTAAGAATCATAAGAGAACTCATTACAAGAGAACTCATCCTGGAGGACTTTTTTTCATATTACAGGTAGTCCTTGACAATTGTGACTGGAGATTTCATGGCTAAGCAGTGCAGTCATTAAGTGAGTTGTGCTCAGTTTTATGACATTTTGGCCATGATTGTTAAGCAACTCACATGATTCTTAAGTGAATCCAGCTTCCCCCACTGACTTTGCTTGTTGGAAACTCTCTGGGAGAGTTGCAAATGGCAGTTGCATAACCCCAGTGTCAGAGTTCCAAGTAATAGACCTATAGAAAGCAAACTCTGAGGTAGGTAGATTCCTCAAAGAATAGCTTTATTGGGTATGTCATATTAGCACGTATCTGGTGAAAACCAACTCTGAAGGGTCCAATGGTTTTCACCTAATTAAAAGTAAAAGTAAAAGTTTGTCTCCAAATAATTAGTCACATGGTCCAATTAGTCACATGGAGACAATTATCTGTCTCCAAATAATTAGTCACATGGTCCAATCGTGGCACAGTCTGATTGCCTGGTGATATCACTCCGCCTTCCTCCGACTAGATGTGAGAATGTCGTTGGTTCCCAAGAGAAAGTATTTTGTTTTGGCTACAAAATCCCAACTATCTAAAATCCCCCCTCCCGATCTATCAGCTGCAGTGTGGCAACACTGAAGCATCCAAGATGGCTTCAGTCAGGTCAGCTTCAGGGCTGACACTCAGGACACTGCAACCATTGTTTGAGAAGTGCATGCATTTTGATCCTGTGACTGTGGGGATGCTGTCACAGCCCTAAGTGTAAGGACCAATTGTAAGTGACTTTATTCAGTATAGAATCAGTTTCAGTTCAGAATAGCTCCCGAGCAACACTAAAAATTATATTATCACCTTTCTCACCTTGTAACATTTCAAAACACCATCGAAGGATATACAATTCCTTTGAATAAAAAGCTATAATTTAGATCTTTATTTCTTTCTTTAATTTGTGTAACTAAACTACTGCAGTTCTCCCTTTCTTGTTTTACTAATTTAAGTTTTGTATATTTTCCCTGTTGTCATAGCAATTAATGTTTCTGGCAGGATTTTATTAAATCCACTTCAACTCCTCCCTTTCACATTGTGCTACCAACACATGTTCAAACTAAGGAATCCAGTTGTTTAACCAAGGCTAACAATATCACTTTCTGTCAAAATCTGCAGCTGGGATTTAGGCTGTTATGTTTAGCAATAGAAGCAGCAATGGAACAATTTAATCTCCCATGCAAATGGTTTTAAATTAGAAACTGTCATCAAGAAAAAAGGAAAAGGAAAAAACAATCCAGTAAGTATTATGTCCTAACCCTATTGAGCAAAGTCAAAACATTTCTACATCCAGACTTTTTTCTCTTTGACTCATGCTCCAGAAAAAAAAGCTCTATTAGTCATTAAAATGTGAGCCCAAATGTTCTTTTGTCCTTTTAGAATAGCTGTTCTCAGCTTGTTTCCATTTGAATAAACTGGGACTATGAAACCTAGAATTCTCAGACAGCCAAATGTTGTGAGGTCTAGAAATTCTAGAAGTTGCATTTCTCATATATCTGACAGGCACCAGGCTGCACTATTTGAACTACTGCGGACACATAGGCTAGCATTTCCTTGGTCCTTGGTTTTATGTCATCTTTACTGTTTGAGCCATTTAAGAAACTCAATGAAAAGGGGAAATTTTCAGCAGGTGGTTGAGCAGATGTCTCCCCAGAAAAAGCGGATTGGAATTCCCAGAGTTCCCGGAATCCAACCCTATTTTGAATAAATTTCATGCTGAATGGCTTAAAAAGTATTTATTTATTATGGTGTTTATATGCTGCTCCAAAGATTCCATGGTTTCTCAAGTCATTGGTTTGCTTCCTCATCATGCAGAAATGTCACATGTAATGGATAAAATTGTAGAAAGGGAGAAGGTGGTCAGTGGGGTATATATGTACATGTATTAATGTTCATTTATTTATCACACATTCGCTGTACTATCCATGACCATTGCTGTGTGTGCCTGAGCCCTCAGAGATTAAATATCAGAGTTAAAATTTTGGTGCCCTCTGATGTTGATTTAAATCCAAGATTTTTCACGAAAAAAAAAAAAAACCTCTGTTCAGAATCACTCAGAGATGGTTCTGCCATACCCAAAATTTATGTTACCAAAACAGGATTTCTATAAAATAGAAATCTATATTGTAACAAAAGAACGTTTGGCAGTTCTTTTTCTCAAGGCTAAAGCAACATCAAGAATGAATGTAATGGGGACTTGGAAGATGGGAAACTTGCTTAATCATTTTCTCAACATCTGTGGTAGAAATTGTCACCAGCTGCTACTCCATTTTTAATACCTTGCACTTTCAGGCATGCCTCAGTGAGATGTTTGAATCTAGCAGGGCAGGAAGGTAATTTGGAAGCAGAAAAATGGTGGGAGAAAACCCCTAAGAGTCTTTCATATTTTTCATTGCTTTTTGGTTCAACTCTTACCCTATTTTCAAAGATGCTTTTATCTGGAAAACTGGTGATCACATTCTGGAACAGCTCTCGCCACATGTTGAAGTCAGGCAGCCAGTAACCCAGTCTTTCATGTTCAGGCTATATACTGGATCAAAAAAAAAATCTTTTTGGGAAAAGAAGCTCTGTTCACTTCTTCCAGGAAATGTCTGGTATCCACAAGATCCAATGCCAGGAAAGTTTTGACCCAGTTTCATGATATTGCCAGTCCCCTTGTGCATTGAATCAGGCAGACAGCAAACAGCATGGAAGGAAAAGGAAAAAAAGGGGGAAAAAAGCAGGACTGACAGCATTCCAAGCCCCAATTCACACAACCTCTCCCACTTGCTTTGGCTGCCTGTTCATGCTATCATCCTACTTTCCGACAAGTGCCTTCTCCTCTAGTTCCCTCACACAGTGGCATCCTCAAGCCCCTCATGCATTCCGTCCTTCTCCTCCCCACAACTTCTGATAGACAAAAGATGAGCTGTTATTCTTCCCAAGCTGGTGTCTCAAGAAGGAAAAGGACCATGCAAGGAAAAACCATGCAAGGAAAAGAAGACTTTCACATGGCTTTCTCCCTGGGACAGAAGAATAAGGGGAAGAAATCGCATGGAGAAGCCCATATTAAAATGAATACCTGGGAAAAAAAATATCTGAAGAATAAAACCAGTATCACATATGCCATAACCCAGACAGATAGTACGCTACCTTTTGTCCGATATATTTAAGTAGAAGCTGCCTGTCTGGGATACTTAAATGTGGATTCTTTCCCTAAACCCGTATGGAGCCTTTTCTAATTTCTATGACTCTAAATAACCAACAACATCCAGCAAGGAGTGTCAGACCCTGCACAAGCAAGTCAGCAGGCTCCAACATGTCGGTATTTATGCTCATTTGGGAGCCTGTGGGAGTAAAATGTGAATATTTTTAGAGCTTAGGCGTGAGAAGCTCTTCTGGTACTCCCTCCCTCTTTGGAGATAACTGTGGGTCGTAAATGCTTGAAGGAGAAATGTCGACAAGCAGTTTGGCTGAGGGAGGGCCATATCCATTTACAATTGTTCGCAGTATGCTGTATAGCATTAATTGTTCTTTATCCTGAGTGTGTATTGCCCTTATAAGGCACTTGCTAAATCAAATTACCAGTAGTAGTGCGAAGAATGCCCCTTTCTTGCTCCAAAAGTGACTGGATTTTAAGAGGGTCACATGTCTTACTAATCGTGCTCATGATGTTGCATGAGATGGATGTGAACCATTGCCTGGACAGTATTGACAAGGATTTATGACATCATTGCTTCATTCCCTGGCTAGTGGAAGCACTAGGCTTGCTTCAATCGTGGAAGTCCATTTAGGGGTTATTGTATCATTGAGTGCTTATTGGGTTGGTTCTCAAATATAATTATATAAGGTTTTTTAAATATTTTATTATATTGGCTTTTATAAGTAGTCCCAGAGGTGGTATTCAGCAGGTTCTGACCAGTTCTGGAGAACTGGCAGTGGAAATTTTGAATAGTTTGGAGAACTGGCAAATGCTACCTCTCACTGGCCTCGCCCCCATCTATTCTTGCCCTCCCGAGTCCCAGTTGATTGGCTGGGTCTTCTTTTGTTGCCCTGCATAGGAGAATGGAGCTGGAAAACAGGTTAGTGGGGTGGGGAGGGAATGGGATTTTGCAGTATAACCTTCCCCTGCCATGCCCACCAAGCCACACTCATAGAATTGGTAGTAAAAAAAGGTGAATCCCACCATTGGGTAGTCCTCGACTTACAATCATAATTGAGCCCAACATTTCTGTTTGCTAAGTGAAACATTTGTTAAGTGAAACATTTGTTAAGTGAGTTTTGCCCCATTTTATGACTTTTCTTGTCACAGTTGTTAAGTGAATCACTGCACTTGTTAAATTGGTTGCAAGGTGGTTAAGTGAATCTGGCTTCCCTATTGACTTCATTTGTAGGAAGGCTGCAAAAGGTGATCACATGACCCCCAGGACACGGCAACCGTCATAAATCAATTGCCAAGTGTCTGTCTGAATTTTGATCACGTGACTAGGGGGTTGCTGTAATGGTTGTAAGTGTTCTGACCCAAACCTTGTTCCAAGGAAACAAACACAAAACAGAGGTAACAGCAAAATCTTTTAATGATTCTTTTAGTCAAGGATGAGCTGTATATTGTTTTTAAATGTTTCTAGCTGACCACAATTGCTTCTGCAAGACAGTTGGCCATATAAATTGATGTAATAAATCAATTCACCATGTCAAAAAAATGTGTCTTGTGCTGCCAGATTTTGGGGAGGATGAGCCGTATAATGAAAAGTTTTGATTTTTTTTCAACCAGTTCTTTCTATGTTTTTTTTAATGGAAGGGCTACATATATCAATTATACTGTATAGTTTCTGATTCAACAGAACAGGTTGAGTTTGTTTAACTGCAGTGAAAGCCTGGAGTTTGTTGACCTCCTTTTCAAGATTCTCATGAAACATAAATCCCTTCCCCCACTGACCCAGTTAAGTGTACGATATTCTGTAAAGGGGCTGTGTGATGAATAATTAGGTCCTGTGTTTCATCATTGCAATCAGGTTGCTGAAGGTATGGAAAACAAACAATTGCACTCACTTATACTTCTGGAAACTGTCATCAAAGAAGAAAAGGTGCAAGATGGGTTTTCACACCTTTCAAGCATTTTCTTTAATATCTCAATTGATTTCAGGAGCACACAAGTGTTTGCTTTCCTGCTAAAATTATCTGAAAATAAGGTTTGTATTTTTTGTCATTAATTTTAATTTTTAATTTTATTCTTGTAAGCCATCAGACTAGCACCATAGTGAGATGGGTAGCAAATAAATTTAACAAATCAATACATAAATACTGGATAATAAGAACAGTTGGTAGTCAGAAAAATAGTATAATACATTGTGTTTTCTAATCTATGCTAACCAGAGCCCTGGTAAGTGCAGTGATTAGAATGCAGTATTGCAGGCTAACTCTGCCAATTGCTAGCAGTTCAATTTTCACCAGCTCAAGGTTGACTCACCTTCTGTCCTTCTGAGATCGGTAAAATGAGGTCCCAGATTGTTGCAATAGGCTGTTGTGGTTAGCCAGTAACAGATGCGGATGGCTGAGGACAGCGAGGACTCAGATGAGGGGCCAGGACCATCAGGGAGTTGACTGCTGCCTTCAAGATTGTGGGAGCTGGCAGCAGCGATGAGGAGGTTCCTGAGGAGCCTGTGTCAAGTGTGCGTGTGTGCAGGGCTGCTCACAGGAAAGAGCAGCTGCAGCTGCACGGGCAACTCAGGAGTAAGGCTGCAAGGTAATGGCCCCTCCTTCAAGAAGATAAAGCCAAAGATAAGCAAACGTTCTTTGTAGGAAGCAAAAACTCCAGCCTCAGTGGACATTGGTATTTGAAGACTGTTGTGTTGTGAAATATTTCTTATCTGTTATTCTTGGCTGCCTCGCACAGTTTTGGGGAGGCTTGTGCTTATCAAAGTTAATTAGTTTGCAGCAGCCTTTTAACCAGGGATTCGTAAGAATCATTAAAAGGTTTCTGTTCCCTTTGGTTCGTGTTTGTATTGGAAAAGGGTTTGGGTCAGAACATAGGCTGACTCTGTAAACTGCTTAGAGAGGGCTTTAAAACATTGTGGAGCAGTACATAAGTCTATGTTTCTATAGCTGAATCATTCATGCCATAAGGAAGGCAAGTGTAGGAGATGACCAGGCCAAGCTGGAGGATGGTGTCAAGCACATCATCAGTCATTAGTCCCTTCACGTTCACAAGAAATCTTAAGTCCAGTTCATCTTGAATTCCTTTGACTCTTTTATCTATTTCCAATTTGTTTTGTCCCTTAGTAAGTCAGATTCTTGTAGCCTGCTCAAGCTTGCAATAAATCTTTATAGTGTTTTGATCCAACTGCCTGGATCTTCTGGTTTCCCTGGCATTTGACAGTTAGTGTTTAGTTGAGGTTTTTTCTGTGCAATGTAGGCCTGTTTTGCACATCCTTCTGGAGCAATATAGCCCTCCAAGAGGCATTGAACAGTTATGGACAATGAAGTCTATTAATCTCAATTAGCATAGACAACAGTGAAAATGTATAGAGCATGTAGTCCAAGACAAATGGAAACCAAAGAAAATAAATGTGTTCCATCATTTATGCAATAACTCCTCAGGTGTCTGGGAGTGGAGATCATATTACCTTCGAATTGTATATCCTGCAGACTAAACTAGCATTCATAAGAAATTGTCTCTGAGTTACTCATCTTATGAAGTGAGCTGTAGCTCATGAAGGTTTTTGCCTGTTAAGAACATTTCTGAGTCTGAAATGGTTCTACCAGATTTCTGATTTGTGACTCTCCTGCTATATTTAACCAAGAAAACAAAGGATTTTAACTCCTACATCAACATGTATGAAACAAGAGGGTTTTTTTCCCCTGTCCAGTTCTTTGGGATAGAATAGAATTTGCTACCTTTTAATAGCAATAAACCACTCCAGCTACTTGTTCAGGGACATCTTCACTTAATTCTAGAAATAATGCTTTCCCCATGACACTGATAAGGAACAATAAACAATCCTGCCAGATTCTGTTTAAATAAAACCCATATGTATATTTCAAACCATAGAATCTGATTTGGTTAGCAAAAATCTTTGGTGTAATGTCTCTGGGAAGTAATGGTGCTTGCTTCAGTTTTGCAAGCATCTTATCCAGCAACTAATGATGATTGAATGCACACAGCAGCAATAAATCTGTCCAGGGATCTCCAAGTGTTACAAAAACCTACATCTGGGAAAATGGAGTAATAGCTTGCTACTAAAAAAAGGGGAAAGAAATAGGTTTGGGGAATGTTAAAATTGCTTTTGAGAATTTTTTGGAGAGAGAGAAAAAATATTTGATTAAATGTAGATTCAACCAAGGCAATTTGGAAAACGACTGAAAAGACTCCAAATACTCATGCTTTCTCAAACACCAGGCCAGAATTTGGAAGGTTTATTACTGCTTTTATTTCCATGTAGCTGTTCGATTCTAATGAAAATCACAAAAGGACAACAAGTACAAGGAAATTAGCATTTTTATCACACGTGAAAGGGTAATCCAGTTCAGTCAGGTAATTATTTACAATGAATACTTCAAACAATTCAAACGTTTTACAATGCATCCATATTCCTCCTTTGGATTTTGCCCTGTAACTCTTTAAATATGCAAAGACACACAACGTATGCATTTCAAAGGTACAAAATTGCCTTTGGAATTGTGGGAGCCTCATCACTTGAGACTTTCAAGAAGAAATTGGACTGCCATTTGTCAGAAATAGTGTATTCTGCTTGGGCAGGGGATTGGACTAGATGACCTACAAGGTCCCTTCCAACTCTGTTAATCTGTAAATCTGTAAAATGCTGTCCCAAAACTATCTGTGTGATAGGAAATCTGAAGCCATGCAAATTTTTTATTCTATTACATGAAGGAAAATTACAGTATAATGAAAAGAGTTATTAAATCTGGCTTTTCTAAAGATCATGGATTCTGACCAAAATGTACAGGCTTTTTTTTCCTTGTTCCAAGACTTCACTTTCAGTTTTGAAAGTATTCACCAAGGATGAGACCCTCCCTCATTTGGTCAACATGTTGGTCAACATATAAATTAATAAATAAATGAATTAAATATCCAGTGTCACACTCTTGCACGGGTCTTCTTACGTTCAAAGTATTAACACAGTCCATTATCAGATTGATCCCCAGTGAACTAATTTTAAACATTATTCTTTCTTTATATTCTGAGGCTTTTCTGTATCTGTAAAAGGCTTTCTGTATCTGTAAAAATATTACAAAATCTGTAATCTGTAAAAAGATTACAAAACGGGAAAGTAAAATTTAACTATAAAAATAACACACACAGCAATACATCTGCATTAGAAGCCTGCACTATGGGGTTCAGTTTCCATTTTTCTTGAAGATGGGGTTCAGTTCCATTTTTCTTATAACTATAGTGGAAGAAATTGTAAAAAGTAAAGATGATGATCTTTATGGAGATCAGGGCTGGTATTCGACTCAATCTGGTTTGGCCTAGTTTGACTGAACCAATAGCTTCAAAGATCATCTGAGAAGGAACTGGTTTGCTCCTACGATCCTACTGGGCCTGCCCGCCAGCCCTGACTTCATAGTGACCTTTATTTCCTGCTTTTGAAATTCAGCTGCATCGCGCGACACAGCAGATTGCTGAGCATCAGCTGCTGAAGACTAAGGGAGAGTGCAGGAATGCATCAGTTGGAAAGCCTCTGCATGCACGTGAAGTGCGCATTTGCCACGCAAAGCATGCCCATCAAGCCACGCCCACTGAACCGATGGTAAAACAGTTTCAATTCCCCCACTGATGGAGATGTGCAAGATTCATTGCCTAAACAAAAGGGGTTGAAGAATTTTTTAAAGTCCACAAATATAATCTTATATTTGGAAGCTCAGACAGATGCCTCCCTAATTCATTGAACTAGAATAAGGAGGAGGTGATACTATACAATTGGACCTGCAGGGTTATGTTATTACAGTGGTACCTTGGTATTCAACTGCTTTGAAACATTAAATTTGGTACTCAGTGCATTTTGATGTGAAAATTTGTCCCATTGTTTGTTTGGCACTCAACGTATAATCTAGAATTTGTCAGTGTCAGCTGCCTTGTGACTCACTACATTATTCCTTATGGGAAAAATTTTCTTGGAACTAATCATTTTTGGTAATTATCTTACCTTCCCAAACCAATTAAGATTGAGTACTGAGGTATCATTGTTTAACCAGTTTTAATAAAATAATTTTAGCTTTCCAGTAAAGTTGATTTCCTGGTCTGGTCTCCTTAGTAAGGTTGATACCAATGCAGTAAGTGATTTGGGGGCCAAGCACAGACAGCTGGAGTCCTACTATCCATACTGTCAGGCTGTTTGACTGGCTTATAGGAAAAGCAGAAGGGCATTTTCTCCATAAGCTAAAATTTCTATTAGATCATTTGATTGGCACACTGACTAGATTATTGGTATCTTATTGCCTTAGCTTGGAAGACCATCACATCATTTCCCAATGACATTGAACTGATCCATTGGGAGATAAGGAATATCTCTAGACTCCTCCAAAGGACAAAGCAACCTTGTCTTGGTGGCTGTAGAGCAAAATATAAGAAGAGCAAATGGACTTCCTAAATTACTGAACTAATAATTTATTTGAAGTATTGCAACTCATTAAAAATGCTCCTGAAGTGCTAAATTATGTTACTTGTTGCTGTTCACATTCTAACTTCATTTATACTTTTGCTTATATTTCAGAAAACTCTCTTTGAAAAATAATTTAGTTTTCTAGCTGCAATATTATGGATAATTATTTATAAGCTCTCCCTACTGAATACACCAAGACCTACTGCTAAGTAAGCCTTGACAAGATGGTGCTGTTCATTTACATTCATTATTTAGATTCATTTTGGACTGGGAGCATTTCCTTGGACTGGGAGCAGTCAGAGCAAGCCATTTAATGATGTATCTCCAAGCCTATTGTAAGTAAGAAGTTTCCTAGGAGAAAAACAAGATTGCAATTGGCAGTAGAATTTATTTTATTCAGAGTTGGCATGTTCAGAGATATACTATCTCTCCATTTAAGCTCATGCTATCATTCATTGCTGCATTCCAAGAAAAAAAGAAATCAGACTGTCTGACAAAAATATCAGTGTTCAATTTGAATTCTTTAGATTTACACAAGCTTGTCAAACATAGGTGGTATTTGTTAGGAATCTGTCCACCAATTAGTTGGGTTGGCAATATATAAACCAACAATGTATGTTTGTAGCTTTAAGACAAAATCACTGGGTTGATTTATACTATATTCCGATTGGTTGATTGCAAATTACCATAAGAGGGGGCTAGAGATCATAGCTTGCTGTCTCTGACATTATGTTGCTATCTAAGGTTCTCTGCTGTATTTATGCTGTGCTTACACTTTGATATTTTTGTTTACTATAAATGACAAAGGCAACCGGTAAGAAGACTTTGTAATTGGATATTTTTCGAACTGTTAAATGTATATGACCTGGACCGTTTATTGGACTGTGCTATTTCTTAAAGTAAACTTTAACTCAATTTAGTGTATCTGTGTGTGGCTGAATAATTATTCATAGCTACTCTCATAAATGTTTCCTTGTTACTCAAGGGTTATTCTGTATATATCATAACAGTATTCAGAAGGTTCTGACCAGCTCTGGAGAACCGGTAATGGAAATTTTGAGTAGTTCTGAGAACCGTCAAATATCACCTCTGACTGGAGATTTTATAGTATCCTTCTGCCACACCCACCAAGCCATGCCCACAGAAACAGTAGTAAAAAAATTTGAATCCCACCACTGTTGTCAAAGCCACTCCATCTCTTGCATCACAGCAGTAGTTAGGTCAGAAAGACCCTTGTACTCAAAAGTGACTTTTTCCAGGATTTTGTTTTTAGGATTTTTGCACACTGGGGGGGATTTAGTAGACTCTGATGTTGAAAAGACTCAAGAGAGTACCATAAATAGTCAGGCAAGGAAACAATCAAATGGATTGTTAAACAAATCTACTCAGAGTTCTCACTTGAAGCACAAATAACCAAGCTTTATCCTACTTCAGACATATTATCAGACATATTATATCTCTGGAAAGGCTCTAATGCTGGGAAAGGCAGTAATGAAGAGAAGAAAAGGACAACCAGACAGTGGTGGACTTCATTATTTTTTTATTGCTGATTGTGTGGGCTTGGCTTGGTGGGTATGGCAGGGGAAGGATACTGTAAAATCTCCAGTTAGAGGTGATAGTTGCTGGTTCTCCAAACTACTCAAAATTTCTGCTACCGGTTCTCCAGAGCTGGTCAGAACCTGCTGAATACCACCTCNCCAGTTAGAGGTGATAGTTGCTGGTTCTCCAAACTACTCAAAATTTCTGCTACCGGTTCTCCAGAGCTGGTCAGAACCTGCTGAATACCACCTCTGAACCAACAGCAAGATGGATGGACTTATGTTGGAAAAAATATCCATCTGGTTCAGTTCCAAGCTGGGAGAAAGGCACTGGAGACAAAATGGAGGCTGGAGACTGATTGGAAAGGGGGTCCATTTATTGATGAACAGAACCGTGTTTGTAGTTCTGGCAGCTGACCACATGCAGTTGACAGTGGGAGGTATTTATATCTTCTCTTGGATTTTGCACTTGAACTTCCTCTTCCTGTGCAAGAACATGTATTCTGTTTGGCTGTCGTCAGACTCCCATGGGGCCATGGACAAATCCTAGGAGTTTGTCTGAGCTACGTTTGGTTAAAGTTTGAACTGCTGGGAATTGTGCAGCTGAGATGATGAAATGAAGGAGCTAGTAAACTCCAAGGTAAGTGTGAAAGGCAATGTTGACAGCAAGGAGGGTACTGGGAAGTTCAGCTCAAAAAAGTCAAGTTAATAGCTTCCATTGTTCAAAAAAGTCAAGTTAATCGCTTCCATTGTGCAATCAGACCCCACACCATTTGTATATGTTGTATGACATACTGTATGTAAGAAAGGCTTTGTACATGTGGTCACAAGTGCAATTTTGACAATCCCACCCACACCCTTTGATTGTCAAGATTAATATTCTCTTAATAATATTACTCGGTATGTGCATTATTTGGCTAAAAAAAATTCCCTGTGTGATAATTCAGACTTACCTTTAGGTATGTAAGGGTAAGTTGGCAGCCTGAAACTATAGTCATGCATATTTTTACACAAGAATAAGTTCCACAGAAACAGTGGCCATTTCTTCTACACCATTTATATCTACTGCATTGTTGGCATTTACTTACGTAAGTCAGAAAAGTAAGGGAAAATGTAGTAATGTTAACTATTCACAAAATGCACTTAGTTGTTATTATAAAGATTCATCACAATTTTAAAACCTTCCATGAGGTTGGACAGGACTTCGCAACAACAATAAATTACAGATATATTTCAAATGGCATGACAGGAAATTTCATGTATTGCCATTAGAAATAAAATCAGCATCCATAGCAAAATTCAGTTTTTGCAACAGTGAAAATCAAAACTATTTATATAAAAGAAGATGACTTATTCCACAGGGTTTATTTGAGAAAATAATGCCTTGGCTATGTTTACAGTGTTTAAAGATGACAATGCATCAATATGAATCAATATGAAAATACACTTATCCTTCTCATAATGGTATACTATTATATTTCACTTTTTAGTGCTATTGAAGTGCATATCCAATTTTAAAATGATAATAACCAATTTCTACCTTAATAGGTTAAAGTAATAAAATGATTAGGAGCAGTGGATAGAAATTTTGTGTGTCAGTTGCTTTATTTCCAGAACTTAACAGAATCCCATCTGTGGGGATGATATAAATAGCTTACATTATAAGACAAGGCAGAACGAAAAGAAAAGTATAAAAAAACCATTAGCTTCTCTTGAGTTCATTGTGCTGCTTATTCACCACATTGTGGATCTATAAACTGGAAGAACACCTTTCAGTTGAATAGAACTAGAAGAAGGGGGGTGTAATCATTAAGATTAATATGAATGAGTGAAACATCAGTAATATAATTAGTGCCATTATCTAAATGTCTAGACAAATGTATTTAAAACACTTTTACTCCATCTGATAAGGAAAATAGTCTTTGGAATTCATTTTCAAAAGATCTAACGCTTTAGGAAATTCTCAGGGATGAAATGCAGGTAACTAAAGTTGCATGTGAATACCTTCCACCACAGAATTATCCTTCCAGTGGCATACAGCCCCCTCTGAGTTTTAGATCCCAAAGAAAAAGACTAAAAGGCATCAGTGAGACCACAGGGTGATGGAGAGAGATTTAGCAAGCAATGACCACAATTTTCTAAGAAGATGCCGTAAGAAGTGGTCCATGGCTTTACACAGGCTTCCTCCTAAAGAGATATTTATCTGCCTTCTTTTCTTGAGAATCTTGTTTGGCTCAGAGCTTCCACTGATACTTTTTCCTTCAGTACTGTTCCTGCTGAGAATTAAATTGAGTACAACAAATTAAACATGCTGCTGATCTTACATAATGAGCTTCAAATGACAGTTGCACATACTTTCCCTTCTACATGTTCACATATTGTCATGAGATTAATGTCTGGGATGTCATATTCTAACTTACTAAAGAGAGTTGCTTTACAATGTTGACAGCCAAGCCAGGTTTTGAAAACAAAACATGATTGGCTTGATTAAGGAAAACTTTGCATTAGTGGCCAGAAACAATGTAAGTAGCCTTTGAAGGTGCTTTTTGATGCTGCTTGTATGCATCTCGTCATTCATTCATTCATTCATCATTCATTCATTCATTCATTCATTCATTCATTCTTGTCTTGTTCTTCTTTTTAGTAGTTGCAGGCAGTACACATGATTATCCCTATATCAACTACCTGAGGGATGACAATAGGCCCAAGAAAACTGAATGAGGATTTAAAACTGGGAATTCCATGTTTTAATTGATTTTTTCCTTGTTTGCTTCATATATAGTCTGGCAACTCTCTGCCCTCCTACTTCTTAACGTCTTCAGTTCTTGAGTGGCTTCCCTTCCAATATTGGAGAAAAGATAAAATTGTGGCTCGGAACAAAGTACTATTGATGATCCAACAGATGACAGATTTTTTTTATCTTTCAGACTATGGGTCTTCCATTCTGGCCACCAGCCTAGTTATGGTCCCACTGCTGGAAATCTGTACTCCTGTGAGAGCACACAGAATATCAGCAAAACAGAGGCCCCTTCCAGCTTTTTGCAACATGAACTAAAAAAAATGCTTTTAAAAAAACCTAGGAACCAATAGTGTAAGGGGATGCATATAGACAGTGTAAGGGGATGTGTAACAGTGTAACAGGATGCATACAGGCAGCGTAAGGAGATGTTAGCAAGGTACCATAGCATTTTGGCTACAAGAGAGAAAGCCCCAGAGCCAGGGGGCAGAATGAAATGGGAGTTTTGCTAGTGGGAAACCCCTGATCCTGCAGCTCCATCTACTTGCAAACTCACAGATTCATAGGAGCCTGGGGGAGTGTGTTGACCTCAATCCAAAATAAAAAGTCCAATCTTTTTACATAAACAGCAGCATGTTTCTGGAAGCATATTATGGCATCATTTTCCTCTAGATGCTGTAGACCCACGTGTGACTTGGAGGGGTAGCTGTGGGAAGTTCAGAACCAGGTCTTAAGAATCCATGGGGAGTTGCATCATAAGTCTGAACAGTTACTAAGTAACCCAGTTCAAAATGAAGGACCACTTTGGCAGTCTTCTGATTGTCCATTCTAATAAACCTGGTGGTGAACAAGGACGTCATTGGCCTGGTGGAATTACAGTGGGAGCAACGTGATGGTGGTAAACAGACTATTGCTTCTCCCTTGCTTTTTGCCTCAATGAGATTATAGGGCTGGGAAGATACAAGTGGGAATGATGCTCTCACGAGAATTATAAGCAGTTCATTTGCAGAGGTTTCTCTCTTCATTTTCCATCACTCAGAAAGAACAATATAGAAGCCCTTCCCACTCATTCCTACTCTTGCTAAAAATGTAAATTGATAGCAAGGCAAGTAGTCAGTCTCCCTTTCTGCTCTCCTTCATCAATATCAAGGTTTACTCCAGGGTTTTCTTCTCTCTTTCCATCTGTTCTTTACCCAGGTTCCTAGCCTCCCTTTAATGGAATCTCTATCTGAAATCTCTCTGCACATCACCAGGCTTCTGCTTGATCACAACAGTAAAATATCTTTTTCAGAAAACTAGAGAAGATGCTATGTGAAAGATACATTCTACACTGAAGCAATTCCTGAACAGTTCCTGGACAGTTCCATTTTTCCTAAATGCACATGCTTACTCTGAAAATGACACCTGCCATTTGCAGTGTCTCTTCTTAAAATCCCTATCAGCATGTTAGAAAATACTTCCTTTCTCTTGATGACTCCCTATTGCTATGCCTTGCTTTCTGCTGCTCTCCCCCCACCCCCCATTCATCTTTATGACTTTTGACTTTTTATTCAGAGAAGAGTTAGTTTTAAATATGGTGATTGCAAAACTGTAGCTATAACTCATATTATTCATAGCACAAGTTTGTGTTTTGCATGCTCTGTGGGGTTATACCCTCCCATTTTTCTTCTGCAAGGATTTATTTTATGGCTCTAAATAAAGTGTTTACAGAATGCTCGGGGGATCAACTCAAAGCCATTTGCAAAATAAAATGCACAAAATCAAAACAAAAATGATTGCTCAGCTTTCCAACCAGAGTTTGTGTTCCATTTGTCTGCCTGACTCATTGTTTATTTATTGAACAAAATACAATGATCTTCCTGGGCTAAACAACTGGCGTGGGTCCCATAATTTATTTGATTTGATTTGTTTCAGTTTGATTTATATATCCGTTGTCTCAAAATGACTCAGGATGACATACAGGCAAAAACAGAACAAAAATAAGATGTGTTTGGGAAGAGAAACAAAGGAAAGAGAAACACTTGAACTTTAAGATTATTTCCTTTCATAATAGAAGCAAATAATATTTATCAATTTGGATGATAGTATAGGTCACTTTGCACAGTTAAAATTTCCCACAGATTTTTTTTTAATGAATGAATTCACAGATACGTATTTTCCATTAATGATCATGTCCATCTCCCTTGTGTAATTGTAAATTAATTTAAAGCATTACAATAAGTTCCCTTATATTGTTCAATTTAATATTTAATATTTCTTGCTTGGCCTAAAAGATGCCTGAAACTGCTTAACTAGTAAAACACAGATGCAAATTAGAATTTCTTAGTGAGGAGCTGGGTCATCATGCAAAGCAAAAAAAAATAAAAATGCATGCAGTTTGTTTATTGAAAGAAGCATCCAAAAAATCATTTAATTTGGAAAAAATTAATAACAAACCCCTAGAGCAGTGTGATTGCCTGGAGATGGAGCTTTCACTTCGCAATCAGGAGACTGTGTTCTATCCTGCTCTATCCTAGGTTGTGGCAGATATTTCTCTTTCTGTGTACAAAGAGAAAATATCTGCTGTGAACTCTGTGTGGGTGTCAGGAAGGGCATCCAGCCAGTAAATGCTCAGCTCCATTCAGTCACCCTGACTCTATCCCAATGTAAGGATTACAGGCTTGTTTAAAAAATAATAAAAACATTAATAATAATATCCTGATATCATACTTGATGCATCCATTTAGATATGTCCACATGTTTCTATCTCCAGTAAATGTCCACTTATACATTTGCAGAGATAATTTCAAATCAAATATCCTGTCAAGAAAGCCATATGTTCTAACTTTTATCTTACAACGACTTAAAGAAATTTGAATCCAAACAACCAAGCACTCCTCCAGAGGTGCTAGATTTCAGGTCTTATTATCCACAACCAGCATGGCCATAAAGAATTAAAGGTATGCATCATAGGCTCTAAAATTCTACAGTTGGCACATTTTTGCCCTGGACATAATATGTTTGAAAGGGATCTTAAATTGTAGCTTGGCAGCAAGCTAAAATACATATGAAAAATATCATATAGCAGTTAAAAATGAAATATAATTTTAGGAGTAGAGTTTCCAAAGCACATGAAGGAATTCTAATATTATATTCTGCACTGCTCAGGCCCGATTTTGAATATTGGCTCCTGTTCTTGGCATCCAATGAGAAAAGATTTAGAGAAACAGTACAGAGAAGAACAATGTAATACTTCATCATAAAATGGAAGCAATCTTTAAAGTCCATAATTCCATTTAACCTGATATGATTCTGTTAACCAATATTTCAGAAAACCATATATTCCCTCAAAATATACTGAATTGGCATCAGATATTATAATCGCTGCAAGAATTTCATATTCTTTTTACTAGAAAAGATCTCTGTTGCTCTTTATGGAAGAATGGTTAATTAAACTGTGGGAATATGCTTTGATGTCTAGAATAACTAACAAGTCTGATGTACAATTTGGCATTATTTGAAAACCATTTTTCAATTACAGGTCTATATATGGAATTATACTGCCTTATACATTTGGGTTCTAATGTTTACATTTCAATTCAGAAGATAGCCTATGGTTATTTGAAATGTGTTAGTTATTCACCCATATTTTAAAACTTGCATGCTCCCCTTTCCCCTGTGTAGAGTTGTAATTGCAGGAATGTATCAATCTCGGATGGCAAATCTCAGATAAAGAATGTTTCCAAGCAAATACAACTCAGGCAAACAAAGTCACTAATCTATGGATAAAGAAGGCTTCGAGAGGGGAAGCAGACATATGTTAGACTTTAACTAGAGATAATTGTATGGATTACTGTACTAAACAGTAACGAAAGTTAAGCAGTAACCAAAGTTATCCAATGATGGAGGATAACTAAAAATGTATATAAATGCAAAGACTATACTCCAATGAAGATCATCATCATAATTCAGTTGTTCATGATCAAACAACTCAACTGCCTCGTCATTACAACACCCCTGCTTTAATGTATTTCTTAAAATATTTACTTCACCAACATTATTTTTCTTTCTTCTTGAAATTTTAGCAATCAGAAATTATTTGTGTAAAAAAGAATACATGAACAAACTGTGGACATTTCCATAAAGCCATGTTTTTACCCCTTTTTCACTGTTGCTGTTCTGAAATTGTTCAACCAGCATGCCTTTTGGCTGGCCATAGGGAGCCAGCAAAATAGGCAGCCTGCCAGCTCATTATCTTTCTCCTAACATTACACTGTGTTTGTTTGTAAAATTAGGAGAATGCAGAATAATCTCTTACCCACTTTAAAAGACTAGTGAAAGGATCTCACCACAGCATGATGCTTTAACCTCAGGAGGAGGAAGGCAAGAACAGTAACCAAGTAGAAGGAGGAGGTTAGAGTTTCCTCTTTTGGAAAAACATCTGCATCCATACTTCAGTGACAGAATGGTCTTTGCTGCAGTTTGCCCCTAGAATGGGGTAACTCACCACAGTCAACTTGCCAAGGTCAATTTGCTGCAGCCATCTTGTCACAGCCAACCAGGCATGGCCAACTCACTGCAACCATCTTTTCATGGCCAACCTGGCATGACCATCCTTCCATGGTCATCTCACCATGACCAACTCAGTGTGATCATGTTGTCACAGCCAACCCAGCATGGCCATCTTGCTGCGGCCAACCCGGTGTGGCCATCTCACCATGGCCAACTCACCATGGGACAACTCACTACAGCTAACTTGCCATAGGACAATTCCATGTGGAATAATTCAACATGATAAATGTTATTTGCCACTGTTTCCATTTGACAAAAATGGAAATAATGTTGAAGAAACAGTGGTGTTTAATATTTATCCTGTTGAATTATCCCATGTGGATTGTCTCACAGCCAGTTGTCCATGGTGAGTTGTCCTGGATCCATTTATTCCTGTGCTGCTGTTGAGCTAGAAGTTAACTGGCTCTGCTACCCAATAATGATGATGGCATATGATGACACATATTTGAAATTTGTTTTTATTGCTTTAATGTTTTTTAATTTGTTCTGTTTTATAATTTTACAATTATGAGCTTCCCAGAGTCACTTGGTTGAGTTGGGTAACTGTAGAAATTGAATAATTAATTAATTAAATAAACCAATGCAGGAGTAACATAAAATGTGGTTGTGCCCTAAGTCTAATGAGAAAAAGTTGAAGGGACAAGCCATTTTGTTACTCTGGGAAAAATGATTGAACAGGGCAATATATCACATTTCAAGTATCTAAAAGGTACCATGCATGAAAGGAACTATTTTCTATCAGCAGCAGCAATATTAATATGAACATCATCATCTCAAAGTAATTGAACAGAATTTGGGAAGGCAGATTTGGGTTTGAGGAGAAAAAATTCCGTAGTGATAAGACTGTTTGACAGTGGAGGCATTGTCTGAGGGAGATATTCAAGGAGGGGATAAATAGCCAGCCAATCATCTGGAAACAGATAAATAACAGATAATCAGAGTTGGAAGGGTCATTATAGGCCATCTAGTCCAACTCCCTGCCCAAGCGGGAGACCCTATACCATTTCTGACAAATAGCAGTTCAATCTCTTCTTGAAGGTCTCAAATGATAGAGGTCCCACAAATTCCGAGGGCAAGCTGTTCCATTGGTTGATTGTTCTCACTGTCAGAAAGTTTCTCCTTATTTCTAGGTTAAATCTCT